>WNWK01001034.1:252500-270000 GCA_009830355.1 Cherax destructor | reverse complement strand
CAAGAGCTACGATATCAAAATATATACTGAAGGGAAAACTCTTCAAAATATCTCAAAGTATTTTATGCTACTAAATATCAAATAGTATATCAAAGTTGTTTCCAAACACTTCTATATATTCCATAATATATTCAAGCACTTCAATAGATACAAAGGCACTTTCATGCAATTTTAGATACTCCAACGTCCCTTCAAACGATGTCAGATATTCTATAGTATTTACAGACTTCCAGATTTTCCAAGAAAACTATAAACACTTCCGAATATTCAGCTTGTTTCATACTCGTCCAGATATTCCAAGGTATTTCAAACACTTCCAGAAATTCCAAAGTACTTTCAAATGCTTTTAGGAATTCCCAGGTACTTCCAGAAACTCCCAGGTGACGCTCTTGGCCGAATCGGCTCGTTAATTCCTAATTTACCGTCTTTATAGCGCTCTCATTTTCTTAAAGAGGTCTATTATGAAGGGAGAAAGGAGGAGATAGACAAAACGAACAGGATTAAAAGTTACAGAGAAAGAAAGATGGGGTAGGCTAGTAGGAACAAATAGAACTTTTAAAGATAAAAAAAGACAGATTAAGAGAGATAATACACACGCTCACATACAAAGAGAAAGATGGATGGGAGGCTCTAACTGTGGCCCTCGTGGTGTCAGGTCCAGTGCTTTACCGCTGAGCTACAATGCCTCTAATAGAAGTGTTCCCGCAACTGAACTTCTGATAATGTCTGCGTTAGCGGCACCAAATGTGACTTCTGTCTTTTTTCCACAGCCAAGTAGCTTTTGCGGTAAATCTATCCTTACCTTTTTCAAAGCTATATAGTCATATAGTCTATGAACTCAGTTTGAGTCGAAAAAGACGAATGTAAAATGTAAATGAATAAACAGTCACTTGCGTAGTCTATTACGACTGCAAAAATCAATGAGATATAATTTTTCGATACTTTCAGATTTATTTTCACAGATTCATGGAAAAAAATCCTTCTCCTTATATATACGTCGTGCCGAATAGGTAAAATTGGTCAATTAATTCCTTTCGAAAAATTTCTCTTATACGTTTAAAGATATATTTTTTCATTTATGTTAATGCAAAAATTAAAATTTTGTACCAAAATAACCCTATAAAACTTACCTAATCTTATTTTAACAAGCAAAATTTAATTTAGCCTAATCCAACTAAATATATTTTATATAAGTTTACAATAATTTAATAATAAACAAACACAATGAAATATATTTTTTCGTTAGGTTCAGAATGATTTTTTTCGAAATTATTGCATACACAAATTTTTGCTTGCCTTATTCGGCAAGAAGAGCATTAGTATTTTAGCGAAAATATAAGTTTTACCAATTCGGCACGACATATATATATATATATATATATATATATATATATATATATATATATATATATATATATATATATATATATATATATATATATATATATATATATATATATATATATATATATATATATATATATATATATATAAATGTCGTGCCGATTAGGTAAAACTTGCAATTTTGGCTTAAATAGCAACGCTCACCTTGCCATATAAGACAAGTGAAAATTTGTGTATGCAATAATTTCGCCAAAATCATTCTGAACATAACGAAAAAAATATATTTCATTGTGTTTGTTTATTATTAAATTAATGTTAACGTATCTAAAATATATTTAGTTGGGTTAGGCTAAATTAAATTGCGCTTGTTGTAATAAGGTTAGGTAGGTTTTCAAAGTTTCTCTTTGTACAAAATTATAAATTCTTACATTAACATAAATGAAAAAAATACATCTTTAAACGTATAAGAGAATTTTTTAGAAAGGACTTAATTTTAGATGAGTTCTTGCTAATTGACCAGTTTTACCTAATCGGCACGACATATATATATATATATATATATATATATATATATATACTATATATATAAGAAAGAGATGATTGTAGATGTTATGAATGAAAAGAAGCTGGATGTCCTGGCTTTAAGTGAGACAAAGATGAAGGGGGTAGCAGAGTTTCAGTGGGGAGAAATAAATGGGATTAGATCAGGGGTTTCAAATAGAGTTAGAGCTAAAGAAGGAGTGGCAATAATGTTGAATAATCAGTTATGGCAGGTAAAGAAGGAATATAAATGTATAAATTCAAGGATTATGTGGAATAAAATAAAGGTTGGATGTGAAAAGTGGGTTATAGTAAGTGTTTATGCACCTGGAGAAGAGAGAAGTGTAGAGGAGAGAGAGAGATTTTGGGAAATGTTGAGTGAGTGTGTGGGGAGTTTTGAACCAAGGGAGAGAGTAATTGTGGTTGGGGATCTTAATGCTAAAGTGGGTAAAAATGTTGTGGATGGAGTAGTAGGTAAATTTGGGGTGCCAGGGGTAAATGTAAATGGGGAACCATCAATTGAGCTATGTGTAGAAAGAGGTTTGGTAATAAGTAATACATATTTTATGAAAAAGAGGATAAATAAATATACAAGGTATGATATAGCACGTAAGGAAAGTAGTTTGTTGGATTATGTATTGGTGGATAAAAGGTTGATGAGTAGGCTTCAGGATGTACATGTTTATAGAGGGGCAACGGATATATCAGATCATTATTTGGTTGTAGCTACAGTTAGGGTAAAAGGTAGATGGGACAAAAAGAAAATGGCAACAGCAAGTAAGAGAGAGGTAAAAGTGTATAAACTAAGGGAGGAGGAAGTTAGGGTGAGATATAAGCAACTATTGGCAGAAAGGTGGGCTATTGCAAGTAGGAGTAGTGGGGGGGTTGAAGAGAGTTGGGATAGTTTTAAAAATGCAGTATTAGAATGTGGGGCAGAAGTTTGTGGCTATAGGAGGGTGGGTGCAGGTGGAAAGAGGAGTGAGTGGTGGAATGAAGAAGTAAAGGGTGTGATAAAAGAGAAAAAGGTAGCTTATGAGAGGTTTTTACAAAACAGAAGTGTTAATAGAAGAGCAGAGTATATGGAGAGTAAAAGAAAGGTGAAGAGAGTGGTGAGAGAGTGCAAAAGAAGAACAGATGAAAGAATGGGAGAGGCTCTGTCAAGAAATTTTGCTGAAAACAAGAAAAAATTTTGGAGTGGGATAAACAAGGTAAGAAAGCCTAGGGAACGAATGGATTTGTCAGTTAAAAACAGAGTAGGGAGTTAGTAGATGGGGAGCTGGAGGTATTGGGTAGATGGCGGGAATATTTTGAGGAACTTTTAAATGTCGATGAAAAAGGGAGGCGGTAATTTCATGTACTGGCCAGGGAGGTACAACATCGTTTAGGAGTGAAGAAGAGCAGGATGTGAGTGTGGGGGAGGTGCGTGAGGCATTACGTAGAATGAAAAGGGGTAAAGCAGCTGGAATTGACGGAATCATGACAGAAATGTTAAAAGCAAGGGGGATATAGTGCTGGAGTGGTTGGTATTTTTGTTTAATAAATGTATGAAAGAGGGAAGGTACCTAGGGATTGGCAGAGAGCATGTATAGTTCCTTTATATAAAGGGAAGGGGATAAAAGAGAGTGTAAAAATTATAGGGGAATAAGTTTACTGAGTATACCAGGTAAAGTGTATGGCAGGGTTATTATTGAAAGAATTAGAGGTAAGACAGAGACTAGGATTGCAGATGAGCAAGGAGGCTTTAGAGTGGGTAGGGATGTGTAGATCAAGTGTTTACAGTGAAGCATATATGTGAACAGTATTTAGATAAAGGTAGAGAAGTTTTTATTGCATTTATGGATTTAGAAAAGGCATATGATAGAGTGGTTAGGGGAGCAATGTGGCAAATGTTGCAAGTGTATGGAATAGGTAGTAAGTTACTGAAGGCTGTAAAGAGTTTTTATGAGGATAGTGAGGCTCAGGTTAGGGTGTGTAGGAGAGAGGGAGATTACTTCCCGGTAAAAGTAGGTCTTAGACAGGGATGTGTAATGTCACCATGGTTGTTTAATATATTTATAGATGGGGTTGTAAAAGAAGTAAATGCTAGGGTGTTGGGGAGAGGGGTGGGATTAAATTATGGGGAATTAAATGCAAAATGGGAGTTGACACAGTTACTTTTTGCTGATGATACTGTGCTTATGGGAGATTCTAAAGAAAAGTTGCAAAGGTTAGTGGACGAGGTTGGGAGAGTGTGTAAAGGTAGAAAGTTAAAAGTGAACATAGATAAGAGTAAGGTGATGAGGGTATCAAACGATTTAAATAAAGAAAAATTGGATATCACATTGGAGAGAGGGATTATGGAAGAAGTAAATGTTTTCAGATATTTGGGAGTTGACGTGTCAGCGGATGGGTTTATGAAGGATGAGGTTAACCATAGAATTGATGAAGGAAAAAAGGTGAGTGGTGCATTGAGGTATCTGTGGAGACAAAGAACGTTATCCATGGAGGCAAAGAAGGGAATGTACGAAAGTATAGTGGTACCAACACTCTTATATGGGTGTGAAGCATGGGTTGCAAATGCTGCAGCGAGGAGGAGGCTGGAGGCAGTGGAGATGTCCTGTCTAAGGGCAATGTGTGGTGTAAATATTATGCAGAAAATTCGGAATGTGGAAATTAGGAGAAGGTGTGGAGTTACTAAAAGTATTTGTCAGAGGGCTGAAGAGGGGTTGTTGAGGTGGTTTGGTCATTTAGAGAGAATGGATCAAAGTAGAATGACTTGGAGAGCGTATAAATCTGTAGGGGAAGGAAGGCGGGGTAGGGGTCGTCCTAGAAAAGGTTGGAGGGAAGGGGTAAAGGAGGTTTTGTGGGCGAGGGGCTTGGACTTCCAGCAAGCATGTGTGAGCGTGTTAGATAGGAGTGAATGGAGACGAATGGTTTTTGGGACATGACGATCTGTTGGAGTGTGAGCAGGGTAACATTTTGTGAAGGGATTCAGGGAAACCAGTTAATTGATTTAATTGGACTTGAGTCCTGGAAATGGGAAGTACAATGCCTGCACTTTAAAGGAGGGTCTGAGATAGTGACAGCTGGGAGGGACTTTTCTCAGCTGTCGTATCTGAGCTCCTCTGCAAAGACAGTGATTATGTATGAGTGTGGTGAAAGTGTTGAATGATGATGAAAGTATTTTCTTTTTGGGGATTTTCTTTCTTTTTGGGTCACCCTGCCTCGGTGGGAGACGGCCGACTTGTTGAAAAAAAAAAAAAAAAATATATATATATATATATATATATATATATATATATATATATATATATATATATATATATATATATATATATATATATATATAGGGCCACTCTCTTGCAATATCAGCGAAGTGAGTGCAAATATGAAAAAATACCACAGTCAAAATAGGAAACCTGAGCGATTTCTTGTGCTTACACATATATCTTCCTCTGAAGATATGTGTAAGCACATGAAAGCGGTCGGGTTTTATTTCCTATTTTCATTGTGGTATATATATATATATATATATATATATATATATAATGGGGTCCTCCTCTGGTGTAAATTGTGGGTCCCATAGCCTCGGAGAAGTGGATAAAAGGCTTCAAGGAAGAATATTTAGATGTCTTTCTGAAGCCATTTGAATATTCCACTTCCCCTACCACCCCATCTTTTATTAAATATATATAAAATTTATTTCAAGAAACAATACATTGTCAAAATACATTAACAAGAATACAATAGTGACTAAAACAACATAGATGGCAACTCAGAGCTACATGTCAAATACTTCGTCCAGCTCCCCGGTAGTGGGCCGCGTGCTCAGAATACTGCCGGCATTTACCCTCTGGATCGCAACACTGAGTATATATATATATATATATATATATATATATATATATATATATATATATATATATATATATATATATATATATATATATATATATATATATATATATATATATGTCGTGCCGATTAGGTAAAACTTGCGATTTTGGTTTAAATATCAACGCTCACCTTGCCATATAAGACAAGTGAAAATTTATGTATGCAATAATTTCGCCAAAATCATTCTGAACATAACGAAAAAATATATTTCATTGTGTTTGTTTATTATTAAATTAATGTTAACGAATCTAAAATATATTTAGTTGGGTTAGGCTAAATTAAATTGCGCTTGTTGTAATAAGGTTAGGTAGGTTTTCAAAGTTTCTCTTTGTACAAAATTATAAATTCTTACATTAACATAAATGAAAAAATATATATCTTTAAACGTATAAGAGAAAATTTTAGAAAGGACTTAATTTTAGATGAGTTCTTGCTAATTGACCAGTTTTACCTAATCGACACGATATATATATATATATATATATATATATATATATATATATATATATATATATCAAATATGCATATTGAAAAGGTAATTAATTACTAATGAATAAAGCAATAAATACGGAGAGAATCCAAGTCCGTATTCTCTGTCATTGTATTAATCACGCCGAAGACCATAATAAATCGCGTGAAACGCTCGGCGACACACATTAATCACAGCAGAGCGTGATAACTCTCTAGCTCCCAATAGTGGACACACGAGTCTCACCACAACAAATTGACAAGTCGGTCCATCACAGCAACCCGACTCTCGACTGTCTCCCAGTGGTTCGCTGCCGCCCAGCCAGGATAAAATAGGATAGGAAGAGTTATATACTTTGTTGATGTTAGAGCCTATCGACTGAATGTGTCACTGAAGCTGTACTTCACTTTTCTTTTCCAACATAATTATAACTTAATTTCCGTGTAGGGGTTAAGGTAAACTCTGATTATATATATACTGTTATTTAGCTTTTATTTTGTTTACTCTGATAAATGCGCATCTCTTGGTGTAAATACACTGAGAGAATTACTGCTCTCGGTGTATATAAACTAAGACATACTCACTTCCGAGAGACACTTTTTGGTGTATGTAAAATGAGAGATTCACTCATATTGAGAGATATACTCATTAGTGAGAGATATTCTCTTTTTGGAGTATACACTGTCAATGGTCAACAGGAAATACCTTCAAAGGGTTACGAATACCTTTCAAGGACCACCCTTATTTTTAGCCAACTAGCGAAATGTTTATTTAACATAATCGTTAAACGTCACTTTTAACACATAAAGCCAAATGCATTCTTTATTGTGTATGAATTGTTATGTCTGCTCTCTTCTTGCAAAATAGCTATTGAATAAATGATGGGGAATGTGGTTTTTTTTGTATGGGTCACTCTACCTTAATAGGAATAGCCGGTGTGATAAAAAGTAAGGAATATGATTATAAATAATGTGTTTCAAGTTAGTTATATACTCCTGTGAGAGACTATAAACCAGTGTTGGCCATTAATATAGTACATATGACTATAAAATATAATAAGGCGCCAGAGAGTATTTCACGGAAGCAAATGAAAAACATTGCGCGTATATTAGTTAAAAAATTAATTACCTCCTAACAGACTCCGTTATATTTTTTTCTGTTATGTTCTCACATTGTAATCACACACACTTTAATCCCTCTTTTTATTGCGTTTCTTCTTTGTGTTCCCTTCTTTCCCCGTTCCTTGTTCGTTTTCCACGTAATGCATTATAACTGCATTATTATATTTTCTTATGTTTTTCGCTTTTCCTCCCCTTCTTGGGTCATTACAACCGGCTTCCCTTCACAACCAGATCCTTGCACTCTCCTATTTGCATTGCTAATTCCCCCCACTCCCTCTAATTGCTACCGTAAAATATAGTTGAATTGGATCTCTATACATTAATTTTGTGGTTTAAGCTTTCTTGTTAATTGATATACTTGTTGACGGCTGGTCTAAGTTGTTTGTTGAGTGTCTTCATTGCTTCCTTACCTTACTTATATCTGTATTTTTATCAGTATTTACGTATTTTTAGTAAGGACACCACAGACGCATTGTACATACAGAAACAAAATTATATAATATTTCTAAAATAATTTTCACAAAATGTAAGATGAGGTATCTCAAGAAATGCATCCAGTGCAACAAGTACGAGGGAGGCTGATGGTGTATACGGTTTTAGCCCTTTTTGTGAATATAATTATAAGTGATTAGAGGACTTGAGTTTATGCTCGGTGTGTCGTGTTCTATGAGAATTTCTTTCAATATAAATGATAGACAACAAGTGTTTAGGGTGGTACTGCCGTCCTGTGAAAATAGTTGGATACCACGAGTCGTCCTGCTCACGAGCAGGACGACTCGTGAGGCTGGTATCCAAACGGGAGTAAATTAAATTAATCTCTTAAGCTTAATTTCCCTAATGTGGCCGGCGTTATTGGATGTATGTCTAGTGGTCTCACTAGACACCTAACGCTTTCTTTTTTTTTGTCATGGTGTTGTAGTGGTCTAGAGTTTTGAGAGTTTAGGTGGCTTCGAATAGGTCAGTTAATGATATTGATTATCCCATTTATAACGTAATGACTGTTTTAACTTTAAAAGCTGTAGAGGAACATACATGATGCGTATATATATATATATATATATATATATATATATATATATATATATATATATATATATATATATATATATATATATATATATATATATATATATATATATATATATATATATATATATATATATATATATATTCTTTCTTCTTTCAACACGTCGGCCGTTTCCCACCAAGGCAGGGTGGCCCGACAAAGAAAAACTTTCATCATCATTCACTCCATCACTGTCTTGCCAGAGGCGTGCTTAAACTACAGCTACAAAACTGCAACATTAACACCCCTCCTTCAGAGTACCGGCACTGTACTTCCCATCTCCAGGAATCAAGTCCTGTCTGCCGGTTTCCCTGAAACCCTTCATAAATGTTACCTTGCCTACACTCCAACAGCACGTCAAGTCCTAAAAACCATTTGTCTCCATTCGCTCCTATCTAACACACGTACGCTTGCTGGAAGTCCAAGCCCCTCGCACACAAAACCTCCTTTACCTCCTCCCTCTAACCTTTTCTAGGCCGACCCCTACCCTGCTTTCCCTCCTCAGCTCTCTGGTTAAAAGTTTTGGTAATCCCACACCTCCTCCTAATCTCCAAACTACGGATTCTCTGCATTATATTCACACCACACATTGCCCTCAGACACGACAAAATTCACAACCCATGTCCCACACCCATACAAGAGTGTTAGTATAACTATACTCTCATACATTCCCCTCTTTGCTTTCATGGATAAAGTTCTGTCACCACAAGCTACTCAGTGCACCACTCACCTTTTTCCCCTCGTTTATTCTATGATTCACCTCATCCTTCATATACCCATCTGCTGACACATCCACTCCCAAATATCTGAACACATTGACCTCCTCCATACTCTCTCCCTCCAATCTGATATCCAATCTTCCATTATCTAATGTTTTTGTTATCCTCATCACCTTACACTTTCCTATATTCACTTTTAATTTCCTTCTTTTACATACCCTACCAAACTCATCCACCAACCTCTGCAATTTCTCTTCAGAATCCCTCAAAAGCACAGTGTCATCAGCAAAGAGCAACTGTGACAACTCCCACTTTGTGTTAGATTCTTTATCTTTTAACCCCACACCTCTTGCCAACACCCGAGCATTCACTTCTCTTACAACTCCATCTATAAATATATTAAACAACCACGGTGACATCACACATCCCTGTCTAAGGCCTACTTTTACTGGGAAATAATCTCCCTCTCGCCTACATACTCTAACCTGTGCCTCACTATCCTCGTAAAAACTTTTCACTGCTTTCAATATATATATATATATATATATATATATATATATATATATATATATATATATATATATATATATATATATATATATATATATATATATTATATATATATGTGTGCCGAATAGGTAAAATTGGTCGATTAGCAACAACTCATTTAAAATTAGGTCCATTCTAAAATTTTCTCTTATACGTTTAAAGATTTACTTTTTCATTTATGTTATTGTAAAAATTAATAAGTTTGTACCAAAAGAACTTTAGAAAACTTACCTAACGTTATTATAACAAGTGCAATTTAATTTAGCCTAATTGAACTAAATATATTTCAGATAAGTTTACAATAATTTAATAATAAACAGACACAACGAAATTTTATTTTTCGTTAGGTTCAGAATGATTTTTGCGAAATTATTTTATACAACAATTTTCGCTTGCCTTATTCGGCAAGAAGAGCGTTGCTATTTAAATCAAACTCGCAAGTTTTACCTATTCGGCACGACATATATATATTTAAACACTAATCTCAGGTCGAAGGAGAATCGAACCTACCAACCTTGAAACAAGGAACGCAGTGCTCTACCACCCTACACTGGTCCAATACCTTGGCGCCCAGGAACGCTAGACGTTTTGGTCCAAGGCAGGTATTGGACCAGTGTTGTACGGTGGTAGAGCACTGCGTTCCTTGTTCCAAGGTTCGTAGGTTCGAGTCTCCTTCGACCTGAGATTAGTGTTTGAATATTTCGCCTGATCTGCGAATTCTAAATATATAGTATATATATATATATATATATATATATATATATATATATATATATACATATACACTGATCTCTGGCCGACGGAGACTCGAACCTACGAACCTCATGACAAGGTACGCAGTGCTTTACCGACCGTACCACACTGGTCCAATACCTTGGCATCCAGCTTTCGCTAGACGTTATTCCAAGGCAGCCAGCTTTCAGGCAGGAAGGCTTACAGCTTTTCATCTCATCCCCTGCATGCATCGACACAACTAGAGATTTTTACAATGCTAGGAATTCGCAAGAGCAGGCGAAATATTCACAAACACTGATCTCTGGCCGACGGAGACTCGAACCTACGAACCTCATGACAAGGTACGCAGTGCTTTACCGAAGGGGTTATATATATATATATATATATATATATATATATATATATATATATATATATATATATATATATATATTTTATTTTTAAATATAGGATGGGGTCCACCTCTGGTGCAAATTGTGGGACCCATAGCCTCGGAGAAGTGGATAAAAAGGCATCAAGGAAGAATATATATATATATATATATATATATATATATATATATATATATATATATATATATATATATATATATATATATATATATATATTTATATATATATATATAACCCCTTCTCCTGTATACATTACTAAAGTTAAAAAAGAAACTTTTGTTTTTCTCTTTGGGCCACCCCACCTTGGTGGGAAGCGGCCGATTTGTTGAAAGAAGAATATATATATATATATATATATATATATATATATATATATATATATATATATATATATATATATATATATATATATATATATATATATATATATATGCATCATGTATGCTCTATACAGCGTACAAAGTTAAAACAGTCATTAAATAAAATTTAATGACTTTTAACTTGTACGCTGTATAGAGCATACATGGTGAAATATTAAATATCATTAATTGACCTATTACCTAATAAAATTGAGCTCTGTGTTTTTGTATCCCTAAAACAACACTAGCAATTTGTTAAATCTACTTAGGTACCTATATTTCTCTAGACCAATAAGCTATTTTTAAATGTTGTTATTTGATGGTATTTGATATTTCTTCTTCGTGGATATCCTTTATTTATTCGTTTATTGATAACTATTTTAGGAAAGCTTCAGGTTCATATTTAATGGTAAAACTATTCAGCGGAAGTCAAGGATTGACAATCACATTAAAAGTATGAGTGTACAATGTATGAAATGCTGACAATTTGGCGACTAGATTTTTAAAGGAATATGCAGAGAGTCGTGGAAACATAAAGGCAGAGTGAGGACCAAAGGAGAGTTGCGGGTGACCAGAACATCTTTATTGTTAAGGACAAGTAAAGAAGTTTGTGAAATCCCTCGTGTTCAGATCACCGTCACCTCTCTCACTGTCCTCCACACGTGTCTCATGTACTCTCTGTAGACTTTAAAAGTTTTAGTATCCAAGGGGAAACATTAGGTAGATAGTGGCAAAAGCCGACAAGTGCAATAAAAACATAGCCTTGGGCGAAACACTATTAAAAGGCTTCTCTTCTACCAGTGTTTTTATTCCAAATGCGAAATATACTCTCAATAAAGAGACCATTCTGCCTCTGTGTCTTTGTTTTACGATTACAACTATTTTGGGAACCAGTGGTAGTAGCAGTTTTTCAGTGCATCGATACATATATCATTTTCTTTCCCTCTGTCGGGAACGAGTAATTTACTATTTTAATTAAAAAATCTTCAATAATGCCACTGTAAAATTTATTCAGTAGACATATTAATATTCACCCAATAAAACATTGTTAAAGCACAAAGGTAACTGCATGTCTTATGAGTCCTCCACCCCTCGTTGATTTATGAATGAACCAATGTGCCGAATGCCAGTAGAGGGTCCACGGGATTATCTGACCACCTGCTGTATAGAGAAACCCTGACCCTTTTAGATTTATTCCCAAACATTGTGCTGTTCAATAGCAAATCTCTTTTCAAACCTTGTAGTCTAGCAGTAGACATGAAGTAACAGCAGCAGCAGTAGCTGTATTAGTAAGAGCAGTAATAACAGCATCAGCAGTAGCAGCAACAGTAACAGCAGTAATATCAGCAGCAACACTAACAGCAGCAGGGGGGGAGCAGCAGCAGCAGCAGCAGTATCAACAGCAGGAGTATCAGCAAGCATACGTAACTTTTCCCTTCATGCTGACGACGGAAGGGGATATCATCTAAATTTTGAAACAGGTTGCAATGTGCAAGAAACTTTCTATAAAAATGGCTGATGGTGGCCTCATCAATCTTTATTTGTTTTACGTTTTGGCTCGTTTACAAAGTATCTTATTATAGCTTTTACGGCATATTGGCTAGAGTGAAGGTTTGGCATTTTGATTTGCCCCTTATATGTATATATATATATATATATAAATAAACATAAAGGTGAACGGGGGGGCTCCACCCGTGGTCCCGAGATTAACGGGTTCAGCGCTTTACCGGTGACCTGCGAGGCTTCTGATAGGAAAGTTTTACAGAAGGCATCGCTGTATGTTGTCTGCGTCAGTTATCATATCATATTCCCCCAATTTCATCAGGTTGAGTGTGTGTGTGTGTGTGTGTGTGTGTGTGTGTGTGTGTGTGTGTGTGTGTACTCACCTAGTTGTACTCACCTAGTTGTGGTTGCAGGGGTCGAGTCAAAGCTCCTGGCCCCGCCTCTTCACTGGCCGCTACTGGGTCACTCTCCCTGCGCCATGAGCTTTATCATACCTCTGCTTAAAGCTATGTATAGAGCCTGCCTCCACTACATCGCTTCCTAAACTATTCCACTTCCCGACAACTCTGTGACTGAAGAAATACTTCCTAACATCTCTGTGATTCATCTGAGTCTTCAACTTCCATCTGTGTCCCCTTGTTGTTGTGTCCCATCTCTGGAACATTCTGTCTCTGTCCACTTTGTCAATTCCTCTCAGTATCTTATATGTTGTTATCATGTCTCCCCTATCTCTCCTGTCCTCCAGTGTCGTCAGGTCGATTTCCCTTAACCTCCCCTCGTAGGACATACCCCTTAGCTCCGGGACTAGTCTTGTTGCAAACCTTTGCACTTTCTCGAGCTTCTTCACATGCTTGGCTAGGTGTGGGTTCCAAACTGGTGCTGCATACTCCAATATGGGCCTAACGTACACAGTGTACAGGGTCCTGAACGATTCTTTATTAAGATGTCGGAATGCTGTTCTTAGGTTTGCTAGGCGCCCATATGCTGCAGCAGTTATTTGGTTGATGTGCGCCTCAGGAGATGTGTCTGGTGTTATACTCACCCCAAGATCTTTTTCCTTGATTGAGGTTTGCAGTCTCTGGCCCCCTAGGCTGTACTCCGTCTGCGGTCTTCTTTGCCCTTCCCCAATCTTCATGACTTTGCACTTGGTGGGGTTGAACTCCAGGAGCCAGTTGCTGGACCAGGCTTGCAGGCTGTCCAGATCCCTTTGTAGTTCTGCCTGGTGTGTGTGTGTGTGTGTGTGTGTGTGTGTGTGTGTTCATTTATTTAGGAGGATCGAGCTTCCGTGTCACAACAATTGATCAACCAGTGTGACACTTCCTCCCTCACCTGGGTTTTGACATATTTCCATTTGAATTCGTGAATGAAATTTCCCGTGAAAATAGGGATTGTCAATTATAATAATGACAGAGGTTTATAAAATGATCTAATGTATTCGCATTTCAAATCACGAATGGACGAGCGGAGGAATATCGTACAAAATGGGGGTCGAAGAACAGATGCATAGCTGAAATTAAGGACTTACAAGAGGAGTATTTCATTATTCATAAATCAATGAACAAATGTTGACCAACAAAGATAAAATGGAAATTCAGAAAACTATTCACAAAACAATAAAAAAATTATCATTTAAAATACATACTACTCTAATTTGTTTATTATGATTTTTATTATCAAATTTTCACAAGTATTGCTTTTGTTGACTTGCTAAATCATAATGACACGATTGTAAGTTTTTCGCTGAGCGGAGTGGGGTTGCCCTTAAGTTCGAATCCCACTCCTTTCAGTAAGTTATTATTTTTTGCTTCTTGAGTTTGTCTAGGCGACTTCCATCAGCATCTGCCTGAATCACTAATAACACCAGCAACACAATTTCTAAATCAGCAACATAATTTATTAGATTCACAATTAATATGGATCTGTGGCTCCATTACAATTCTGTTTTGATCACAAGTTAAAATGTACATTAACCACATGTTTCTTCTAGATAAAAGGGAATTCAGGCATTTCTACTTCCAGCTTTATTATAATTCATCATCCGTTTCAAGATGTGTACCTATGTAGTCTAGCTAGCACTGTTCCCCATTCCTCAACATTCTAACACACACAATCTTTTCCAAGTCTCCAATCTCTAAACCACACATGTATTGTCTTAAAATTCAAGGATACGCTTTACCCTGTCTCAACAATGTAATACACACCTTGCCCGTCTCCAAAGCAATAAATGACACACCTCCTCCACCATATCTCAGCATTCAGGCACACACACACACACACACACACACACACACACACACACACATATCCTCCCTGTTTCATAACTAAATCACACCTTCCCTGTCTTAGCTTTCTAATACACACCTTTCTTTTGTCTCAGCATTCTCATACTTACACCTTTCCCATATCTCTAAACACAAACACACCACTTTCTCAAAAGAATATTTTACGTCACTATAATAGCAAAGATTTCTTAATTTCCTTGATCGGTCTGAACGAGCAATTTCAAACACTGACCTGAAATTTTCTTTTAAAATCTAGCGTTGCCAAGCACTGCCACTCCACTATAATTTTTTAAACTTCCCACTGAAACTGGGGCTAGTTTCTGGACCCATTATGTTCCTCTAATCTTTCGACCCTGGTCCCCGGTATTTGAGGTTTAAGAGCAGACTTCTAAAAAATAAAATTTATACACATCCAGCCCAGTTACCCTTGTCAACTGAATCGGCAATGTTTGGGTCATATGATTCTTGGTTTACATTTCCGTCCTTCGGGTCACTAGTGCTTTTCAAATTAACTCCCAGCTTTTCTTCATTCCCACCTCGGCTTCCTTGTTTATACAAGCTGTCAGCTGGGTCCACCCATTTCCTGTTAGGCTATAAACTGGGGGTTATATTGCACCATTTGTTTTTCCCTGTCACAATAAAGTTTCACTGATGTTCTTCTGGTAAGCTTTATGGTTTCACGGCCTCTGTCTAAGTTCATTACGAGATTTTCTTTGAGTTGATAATATTTACCTTTGTTTTCCCGTACGGTGCTGATATTCAAGGAAGCTTACTACATCAAGTCATGAATAAATAACTAATTTTTATTTCAGATGAGATTGATCATGTGTAACACAAAAAAAAAAAATACAAAATTTCTCAAAAAAAACCAAAAGGGGCTAATTTAATACTAATACATATTTAACTGCATTTATAATAAGCTAAATGACAACGCATCGATCATTGAAGTAGTTTTATGGGTGTCAAATATAATTAGATAAACTAAGAAACTGTCATATTAGCCTGACCAAATGTCCTGCACTTGTATATAAATAAAAAACAGGAAGAAAAATGACATAAAATTAGTTTCTTTTACAACAGATCAAATTAAAAGCGTTTTATAAATTTTAAATATTTTTATGCTCTTGAATCTTGAGTTCGAGATTTTCGGAGCATATTTCCCTCAAACCAGTGACAACAAAGCAAGTAATTGATGACTTCGCCGACGACACCCAGCTACTAGAGCCACCACTAATCACCACCACGTACAGGAGTCTCATGCTAATATTTCACTAACTTTCTTATGAAATATTAATGATTGACGAATTTCTATCGATTGCACCATTTTCTCCCGCAGTGGAAGTATCCTCAGTTTTCACCACTTAGATATAAGCAGTAGTGATTCGAACCTCTGTAGGGCCGTTTGTTAACTGCTGGAGGTGAAAGTTAACAAGACACTGATGCGGTACTAAGAGAATCTCACCTGTCTGTCACTTATTCCATCTCCCCTTTCTCTTCATACAAGACTTTCTAATGCAGTCACTGTAACAGTGAAGCTTAACTCCGTATCGGAACATACTCAGGAAAGAAAGTGATGAGTATTAACTATGAGATGACATTAAATGAACTGAATCTAACGACCTTGGAAAAAAGAAAGAACATTCTATACTCTAAATATACTGATTGTAACAACCCTAAAAGAAGAAACAGAAGAGACATGTTAACGATGTGCAAGTTCCTTAAACAATTAAACACATATCATTCTATTAAAAAGGCAGAGAGAGGAGAGGGCACAGAAAGAAGCTAATAAAACTGATACGTCGCAGGGACATTAGGAAATATCTTTACATTTTCAGGGAAATAGAAAATGCAATGAGACTGGCTATGATGGTAGTAAAAGCAATCTTAATACATAGTTTCAAGAGTAGGTATGAAAGGGCCAAAGAAGCAAGGAACCAGTAACGAGGGCAAATAGAAGAATAACAGGCTGAGCCAGGTCGAAATTTCAAACTCATGCCTCCCTTCCCCAGCAAACAAAACTGTGTGTGTGTACGTATATGTATGCACACACACAGTTTGCCAATTAAATACCTGATGTACAGAGCGATGACTTAGGTATTGTGGTTTATACACAGCCAAGCCGCTCAGAAGCGACGAGTGAGTGAATGTTTTTCTGAGAACCATTCACAGACAGAAAACCAAAAGTCAAAATCCTTAAATTGAGGAAAAATCCTCTTTCCTGTTTCCTTCAAAGTGTTGGGCTGTTAACAAAGGTGGAAGGGAAAAATGAAAGAGGGTAAAAGGAATGTACAATAACGAAGGGCGAAAGAGAGAGAGAGCGGGACAGAGAGAGAGAGGAGAGGGACGGGATAGGGGACAAATTTGAAAATGTAGAAAGAACGGATGTACGAAATGAAGAAAAAGCATAGGAAAAATGCCTGAAATGATTAATTTTCTTTGCTGACAATATAAATAAAGACAAGTGTAATACAAAAGCTTTAATTGTCAAAAAAATGAAAAAAAGATAATATTGATAATGTAAATACCCACAACATAAAAAAAAATG
>WNWK01001034.1:230000-247500 GCA_009830355.1 Cherax destructor | reverse complement strand
CATTATATTACATATTATATTATATTTGTAGGAAATATCTAAAGCTGTAGGGGTCATTCATCATCAGGGAAATGTTAGGTAATTCGACTTTAGCTAAAGAAAGGGAGACTCACAGTAATTCCTGGGATCAAGAACGCTTCATTTGCGTCAAGGAACCCTCTTGAAGGGAATTCTTAATTACATTCCAATTTCTTCTTTTATCTAGCTAGTGTTCAGAAAATATTCGAAAAAATTAAAAACAAGTCATTTAAAACTGAAAGAGTTTATGAAAGACGGGGAAATTTTGGAAAAATTTATATATTCATATAATTATTTGTCTCATATATTTAAACTAATATAATGGTTAATTAAGAGACGCTAATTTAATTTAGAAAATTAAAAATAAATTATTTTGAAATGATTTCAGCACAAATGAAATGGACAAATTAAAGGATATGTTGTTTAGACAGTGAGTTGTGTATCTCAGGGAATATATGTACTGAAAGTTTACTTCAATAACTAGTTTAGTTTTGAACGTATCTTTGACTGGCGGTGAACAGCTTATATGCTGTGTTAGTAACCCTGTAGTTGACAGGTTTAAACTCGGTTAACCAGCGCATCATATTGAAGACGAAAACGCGATGTTTCGGTTCGACCTGGATTAGTCTCGAGTGCTCAGATAATGGTTCAACGCTGGAACGTCTTTCTTTTTAATATCCAGTTTGTGGGTTAGTTGTGAAATATTCCAGCCTTTTTTTTTGTGATGGGTAGTCTTCAAATCAGCTATTTAAATAGCCCCAACGCATAATTATATATAAAAAAAATCCCATCATTATCGTGGCATTTCTAAAATTTTTACTTTCTTCAATACCGTGAAAGCTACACGCATAATATTCTTGGCACCTCTAGCATCACTCATATTCCCTTTGGTCGACAGTGTTAATATCCAGAGTCGTGATGGGCCCTGGAAAGATCCAAAATCATTTGATAAACAGTTTATGTTTACTCCTAATATATATATTTCACAAGCGGGATAGCGATGAAGCAGATCTGCTTAACCCCTTGAGTCTCTCTCGTTGGTAATTACATTGCCATCTGCCGGCGCTGCTTCATTTGCATTTTCAAAGGAAATTTAGCTTACCTTTTAAGCAATTTTAATTAGTTCG
This sequence comes from Cherax destructor, assembly GCA_009830355.1. Lineage (NCBI taxonomy): Eukaryota > Metazoa > Arthropoda > Malacostraca > Decapoda > Parastacidae > Cherax > Cherax destructor. The sequence continues at coordinate 246,355 of WNWK01001034.1, read as the reverse complement.
CTGTCAAGAAAAAAATAGATAATATAATCTGCCCCTTTGTCTGTTATATTAAGAGTGTTGTATCCGGGGACAATGTAATTATCCTGGCTCACGTTCTGGTGTGCTGCCTGGCCCCTTTAGATTTTTCTGGCTCCTGTATTCCCGAGTTACCTGGAGTGTGTTCCACCAAGTTAGCTGACGTACGTTCTACAGAGTTACCTGGCTTACGTTCTAAATTTACCTGGCCTGTAAGTTGCCTGGGTTGCGTTCTCTCGAATAATGTTTCGTGTTTTGGTTAGTTATCTGTCTCGCGTTCTCTTTATTTCGCGTGTATTGTAAGGACATTACTGTCGCGCGTTTTCTAGAGTTCTCGAGCATAATTTGTTTCTCATTCTCTTATCTGGATAGCTCTTTATTAGTTTTCAACTGTTTGCTTACCACATTCACTCTGTATCACCAGTTACCTATCCAGAATAAATTATATTATTGCATGGAAAATGTTATGAATATAATACTGACATTATTCTCCAATTACGTAATTTCTGTCAACATGGAGCAACTTTAACACCTCAATTTAGCATTCGACAAGCACGTCTCGACTCTTTAAATTAAACCAACACTCATTTATAATTGATGAATGACCCGCTACGTCATTCAGCGATTATATTAATGTTACCTGAAAAGAGAGAAACCATAATTTTATCCTACTGTATTTACTTGTTCTAGATGATGTTTACTTAAGCTGAATATATTCATAAATACACTTGTACCTTCCAGTTTTTCTAGTCAACATTTATTCAAGTTTTATCTGAGCATCAAATACCTATTTATTTATTTTTTTCTGGGCATTAATAATTTATTTCTATCTGCTATTAATCTTTACAACACTCCGGTTTTCAGTAGACAGTGAAGTCCTCGATTACTATTACTCATTAATTCACAATTAGCCCACAATTTTCACAAGAAAATTTTCACTACGTTTCGCACTATCCTGAACCACTTTCATTATCTAGGTCATGGTGGGCCAGTTGGGAATATATCCAGCCAAAGTATTGTAAATTATATTCTTTATTAATCATTTATTTATAGATAATTAAAATATTCTCTCTAAAATATTGGGAATATATCCAGCTAGGGTACAATGGATTTAATTCTTCATTAATCGTAAAATTATAAGTAATTAAAATATTCTCCCTAAGAAATATCGAATACATGAGATCGAATATAATATTTCATAATGTCAGCCTATAACGTTCCTGCCATTGACATAAAGACTGTCTAGTGTGGTCTTCATAGCCAAGACGTTTTCCTCAACAAAACCTTACCCTTCGAGGGAGTGCCTTGATGCTGGTGAAGGGATCTTGATGCAAGGAATTAGAACTTTCCTCTTCTTCCTTACACCAAATCTGATTGCCTTCCATTCCCCAGTCATTATATAACTTTACGGGTTTACGCTTCCTTACGCATATTATATACTAGTTTATATATATATATATATATATATATATATATATATATATATATATATATATATATTATATATATATATATATATATATATATATATATATATATCACTTTAATTTAATGTCTGGCAGTTTCAGGATTTCCTTAGACAAAGGATCAGGAAGAGGCATATATTATGGATGCTGCAACTGGTGGGGAAATGCTTACTCAGTTTATTAGTAAATGGACATGCTTGTATTGTGAGGTCAAAGAAAGAACGTGTTACAATATAGCTGGTAGCCACAGAACTACAAATATACTACCGAGTTGACCATAAGCTAGGCTATAGCAGTTAGGCAAACAGTAAAGAAACAAACATTAGAACCGAAACCCGACCCCCGCAATCATTACGTATTACATTCACCATAGAGAGAACCATTGTATCATCATTGTATCATCATAGACACTAATTCACCCTCGCCTTTCACGGTATCTTCACTTTAAACTGTGTCCTTACCCTAGACAGTACCCTAATGCTAGATAGTACCATTACTCTAGGCAGTGCTCTCACACTAGACAACAACTTTACCCATGGCAGGGAATCAGAATTCAATTACACGACGGGTGATATTTTTCTATAAATATGAGTTACATTCGGACGGAAAAGGAAAGAGAAAGTGGGAGAGCTCTATATACACGAAAAGAAAGAGAATGCATTTGTGCGACGATTTTTGACCTTTTATTTCTTATCATACAAAAAACAAAGTAATTTGAGTTATATTCACAAATAAAGAATAAAAGTTACAATACCGTGGCCGAAACAATTCGCAAATAACTTGCACTTTTGAGAAAACTAGACTTTCAGTCCGTGTGAAAATAAAGACTCGTATGTACATTTTAATTTAGGAGTCGTTTTAACTACCGGTGGATTTTAGAAAATCCCAATACAGAGAGAATTAGAAACAAAGGATATATCGTAGGGCGAGAACAGAAGAAATATAGTAGGTCAGGTAATGTGGAGAAGCTGAGTAAGCATTGCAAGTTAGGTAAGATCATCCCTCCAAGCGCTTCAGGGATGCTAAAACACGAGGATTTTTCTTTGACACTGTTATGTCGATATCATAGATGCCTTTAAACAACGACGCTAATCTTTGTCGCCCTTCATGATCACCATACACAGGCGTCGTTTCTAAAAGCAGCTGTAATATCCATGTCTTACACTGACCCACTATCACCAGTATTTTGAAAAATGCATTTGACAATGCATTGAGAAATTCAGGTATCAACAAACATAATAATGGAACTAATATTAATGTTGAGAATATTATAAATAATTACCGATTTAACGAGATAGCATCTGTGTCCATGTACCTAACATATTGTCGGTAGTTTCACCAGTAATTAATCATTTTGTCAGACGCTGTAACATAATGGACATTTCAAGCGTACGTTACCATTCTCCGCGCTCACAGCCTTCGCAAAGGACTCGATTTCCTGATAGACTTCCTATCAGAAAAGGTGATCCCTAAATCTACTCCAACAAGTTATGCCAGCTCCATCGTCACGAAATGACCGTGCATTGAGATTACTCCAACTACCTGCTCACCCACTGTTGCAACTACTACTACTACGACGACGACAACTACTACTACTACTACTACTACTACTACTACTACTATTACTTCTAATACTGTACTGCTAATTTTACTACTACTGCTACTACTACTAACTACAGTGCACTTCTCCTTATTCTATATACTCGTATGTACCTGGTGTCCATTAATCGTCTTGTAATTGTTAACCTGACAAAGCTCTTAATGAGTGGCTTCTCACAAACGTATTTTAAGGGCCGGAGCGTGAAATGGTGAAGTCACCGGAAGCATCACTGGCAGGAGCAAGAATATGAAGCAGATTACTACAAAATATATTTGGTTGGCGATATGCAAGTTTGATATCCCGACGGCAGAGGGATGATAAAAAAAATTTGTATATTGGAAATGGAGGGAAGGCAAAACATGGGTGTTTTCACAAGAAAAAGTAAGCTTAAGAGAGTAGAAATGATGTGTGGCTTCGGAGGAGAGAGAATTTGGGAAATTAGTAAAATACCCAACTGCGTGAGAATGAATTGGCGGACAGTGACATTACAGGGTCTAGAAATTGAGGCTCACAGATGTAGAGCGCGTGAAAAAAAAAGGAAACAAGAACGCTTATCTTAACGGAAAGGCGTGCTAAGAAAAGTAGTGAATGTATATTTCACTGTGGTTAGATAGGCTTGCGGTAGAAACAGGCTATAAACCAGCTTTGCACAAAATGCAATCAGCAGAGGAATTAAAACACAGATAAAATGAAATGGTAGTTTAATTAATGCTCCCAATAACAGAACGTATGTTCACTATATACAGTTGTTTACGCAAGTTAAAGACACACTAATCATTTGGGTGAATAGGGTTAAAGAGAGTAGTGAAGTGAGAATACAGTAAATATATACTAATAAGGAACCAAGAAAAGTAGCTAGTATGATGTGATCGCAAAAAATATGATGTTGTGAGTCTACTAGTGGATCGAGAGGGTTTGATTATCTCGAGTGATCCAGAAACAAGTTAATTACGGCAAACATCCCATCCTCACTCACTCCGAAACATCAAAATGACTCAGCACCTGGTTAACCTGGCCAGTCTTGAGTGGCCTACTCAGCGCTAGATGTCTGGCTATCCTAGCTTCCAGCTGACTAAGAGGACTTGCAGAGTGGTAATCTTGCATGGTGCGTTTCGAATACAGGACGAATGCATAAGAGAGAGGTAAATGAACTGGAGTACCAAGAACACAAGAAATTGCAATCGGTGCACGCCCAATCTACTGCAACACCAAAGCCTGGAGAATAGAAATTACCTAGGAAGGAAGAAGAATTAGAAACAACACAGAGATGAATAAGATTAAGAAATACATCACCAGTAATAGGAAGATAAAGTAGCCTCACATTTGCCTTCACTCAGTTGGTCAAATATTTCTTATTTATTTATGTTAGTAATTTTTGCTGTTAAATATTATTTTATTAAATTTACCCATTGTTCAAAAATATTTATAAGCAGTTTATATTTAAAATATTCATCCGAAAATTATTCCATTCTCTCCAATTTGTTGTGAGCTCTTCTACTAACGTTCATCTCTCTCTCTCTCTCTCTTTTCTCCTGCTGCCCTCCACAGAGTATCCTGCTGGTGAGATGTCACTTCTCACTACTACCCCAGCAGGCTGCTGTCACCTGCTATTAAATAGAGTTTGGTGTTCTTTCACTATTTTTACCGAGGGAACGCAGTGATAATTTGTGATCTCTCTCGCTCCACCATGTTGTACTTCTTAAGCAACTTCTTAATCCACAGAACCCTCGCTAGGCTTTGTTTTCATAACTAACCTGGAACAATATAATTCATTTTGAATACTCTGAAAACCTATGGTCCTGTCAATTTAAGCTGTGACTGATTCTTGCTCGCTGACTAAAATTCTGCAATACAGCCTATGTACACGTGTCCAGCAGAGTGATTTAACCGTTACAGGGAAAGCAAGGACTTGTACACATGTTTCTCTGTCACATCAGAGATATTAATTAAATAACAGTCTCTGATTATTTTTTTTTTGTCTTCGTTAAAGTGACATTTGACATGGAAAGTAGATTTCAACTGAAAGTTGCATTCTCTCTTATTTTATTCTGTAGCATATTTTAAATGTAATTTTTTTCGTAGAGTAAAAATAACTACTAAAAGCAGTGATAAATTGTTAAAAATAAATTAGTTCAAATGTATGTATGAATCTTTTCTCTTTAGTACATAGATTCTTCATAAAGCCTGTATACAAAAATTTTTAACCTAGAGAACTGATCCATAAACCAACAGCATTTGAATTTATTACTTCTCTCAAGATGTTTAGCACGAAACAAATATAAAATATGCCTCTCTCTTTCTCTCTCTCTCTGGCTCCCTCTCTCCCTCTCTCTCTCTGGCTCTCTCTCTCTTTTGCTCACTTTTTATTACCATGCTCCCTGGCAAACGTTGCAATTGGTGTGATTGCATTTTCAGTGGATGTTTGCTTTACAAGTCCTTAAATATAAATTTATAAACTTTAAAAAGATGTCACTCCCTGACGTAAAAAAGGGCCTCTTACGCCTAAAGAATGCAAGAAAAGAAGCCAATGCACTTTGTAGAAATTTATCAATATACATTCTTGGTATTTCCGGATCGGTTTTACCTGAGCGTTGATCGTACATTGTGACTAACCTCAGTTTTAGTCATGGTGGCTGACAGTTATGAGATAATGTGTGGCACTGAGTTATATATCATGGCTTGATTTCACCTCTTGGAAAGGCCGTAAATAACGAGATATTAAACTTTGGGTTGCCAAGAGGCACAGAAGTGCTGTGCCACCCTAACACAAGCACCAGCAAGTTAAATAGTTTGTCTCACAGCTCTAGAATTTTGTCAAATATTTTTCAGATTTCGTCTTAAAAGTTCATGGCAAGAAGAATAACCAAACACCTTTTCATTAAAAATAAGATTTGGTAGGATTACTGGGTGATATAAACAAATATTACCTTGCACCTGGGTTAGCACTGAGAGTTTTAAAGAAAATTTTTGGGTTTCGAAAAGGGGTTCCAAAGGTGTTACATCTCAATTTCATGAATAATGTATGAAATCAAGTGAGGACTAATTTCTATTGTTTGAGGTACTTTTGTAAATTGATTGCCTCACACCAACTAAATATATTTTAGATAAGTTCACAATAATTTAATAATAAACAAACACAATGCAATATATTTTTATCGATAGGTTCAGAATGATTTTTACGAAAATATTGCATACACAAATTTTCGCTTGCCTTATTCGGCAAGAAGAGCGTTGCTATTAAAGCCAAAATAGCAAGTTTTACCTATTCGGCACGGTATATATATATATATATATATATATATATATATATATATATATATATATATATATATATATATATATTAAACTACAGAATATTAATTTATCCCATTGATCGTGTATATTAAGAGGAATCCATTGGCTTCAAACTTCGTCAAACTCAAATATTAGTAAATGTAGTAAATGTGGACTAAATGTGCCTTAATTTCCGTTGATTAAAGTTAAAATGCTCGCTGAGGCAATATCCGATTAAGCTAATGGTTTCCGATTTCAGTGGCAATAAATCTAGAGGGTTCTAAATGCAAATCTTCAGCGTCGATGAGTCAATACCAAGTGCCATCGATTGTGGCACTCACTGGATGCTAAAATTGTTTCGAGTGGTGACTAATCATATTTCGGTTCAAAATTAATACAGATACGAGAAGTTTACGCAGTTCAAGGGATAGAGAATTTTCGTTGATAAGGGTAAGTGCGGATTACTTGAAAGCCTAGTCACCAGAGCATTTAGTGAAGTGCTGGTTTGTAGTGCTTCTGTCGTAATTACGTAGCATTCATTACTCCAGACTCTCAATTACGTTTCCGGTCTTATATATTATGAAGACTCTTCACTTCTCTGATTTTATCCTTTCTGCTTGTCTGTCAGTTTGAATGTCCGCTTGTTGCCTCCTTTCTCATTCCACTCTTTACTGTTTTGTTTTTCAGCCCCTTCTGTTAAACTAAATGTGCGTTGGTGAAGCGACAAGCAGAACCGTCCAGTGTGGCTCTACTGCAGAATACATATATGGCATTTCATTCGGGACGGGTCTCAACGGGTCAGTCTTATATCTGATTAAATCTGATAAAGCTCGTCTTTACCCTTACATCAGTGTCGGAAATCCTTGCCTAACGTTCACTAAACAAGGAATACATAAAAAAAATATTATATAAATGACGCATAATACAATACTAGATACGATTAGCAGCAAAATGTTTACAAAAAGATAAATAAAAAAACAAACTAATACATTACATAGAGTCACATGGACGATGTTTAATACAGTAGACAATATCAGTTTCGCAGTGATAAATGTGTAATATACTGCTGCATGCACAGTAAAAAAAAATAATGAATTATCTAATGTTCAGACATTATACATAAGCCAAAATATATTTAGTACGTAATTTGTTTTTTAAAGTTTTCAAAGCGTTGTTAATCTAACTAGTTGGCAAATGCTTGTTAATGTCCTCCAAAAAATATCTGATGTTCATTGCACTAAGTTTCTGGTAATTAATTTAAATGTGCATGAATATTATTTTCCAAAGGTGATATGTATGTATGTATATACGTATATATGGAGAGAGAGAAAGAGAGAGAGAGAGAGAGAGAGAGAGAGAGAGAGAGAGAGAGAGAGAGAGAGAGAGAGAGAGAGAGAGAGAGAGAGAGAGAGAGAGAGAGAAAGAGTTATCACTAGGCTTGTCTCAATATCACCCAGTGAGGTAGCCGAGCCGATTGATGCATGGGCGTGTGTTAAATCTAATAAAAATCCTCCCAAAGACCTATTGATCGCTAAATTTTCCCATCCACAGTCACTATGGCCAATATATTGGTTCGATTGGCAAGCTCTGATTGGTTCTTTTACGACTATGGAAGGCAGTTATTTCAGGTCCTTCCTGTGTGGACATCCGCCCCTGTAGCAATAATGATATTGGAAACGGGAAGCCATTAATCAGCGGGAGGGGTAAGGGGGTAGAGGGATGGAGAATCCGCATGACATTGTGTAGGTTGTGTTTGTTATCTGTTTGAGAAGCGGTGAAGTAGTTGGAGGGTTGTTTGAAAGGGAGGTGGGTGTTGCTTACGTGTGATAAGGGCGTGTCTAGTAAATGAGAGAGGCGGGTCTTCGACATAGAGGGGCAAGTGTATCGCGATAGAAAGGAGTGTGCCTGTGTTTATAAATCTTTTCATTATTATAGAAAATACGGAACACCAACAGTGTGTTTGTACTCAATTCTATGTAATACAACGTGTCTCGAAAATCAAGAATCCCTAGAGAAAAATGTAAAAAAGCAATACTCAGATACTGATATCAAAAGCAAGCAATATTTCCCAGTCATATTTCATCACACATAGTAGGTTTAATACATAAGGTTCGGAAATCTGTCAGCCTGAGACGGGAGCCTTCAATAAGGTCATGAGCTAGGGAAACTTCGACGATTTCACTTCAGGAAGGCTGGAGTTATTACTTGGGAATTACAATATCTGACGGATGTGGGGAGGGAGTGTGTGTGTGTGTGTGTGCGCATGTGTGTCTGTGTCTGTGTCTCTGTGCGTGTGTGTGTTTGTGTGTGTACTCACCTAATCGTATTCACCTAATAGTGGTGGCAGTTTTAGTCATAGTACTTGGCCTCGCCTCTTCACTGGTCGCTAATAGGTCCACTCTCTCTCCCTGCTCCGTGAGCTTTATCATACCTCCATAGCTTTAGCTATGGATGGAAGCTGCCTCCACTACATCACTATTCAGACTATTCCACTTCCTGACAAGTTTAAGGTTGAAGAATTACTTCCTAACATCCTTTTGACTCCTCTGAGTTTTCAACTTCCAGTTGTAACCCTTGTTGCTGTGTCACATCTCTGAAAACATTGTCCTTATCCACCCTGTCAATTCCTCTCAGTATTTTATATGTTATCATGTATCCCCTATCCTTCCTGTCTTCCAGTGTTGTCAGGTTGAGTTCTTTCAGCCTCTTCTCGTTGGACATACCCCTTAGTTCCGGGACTAGTCTTATTGCAAACCTTTGTACTTTCAGTAATTTCTTGACGTATTTGACCAGGTGTGGGTTCCATACTGGTGCTGCATACTCTAATATGGGCCTGACGTACACGGTGTACAGTGTCGTGAATGACTACTTACTTAGATGTCAAAAGTCTATTTTCAGGTTTGCTAGGCGCCCGTATGCTGCAGTAGTTATTTGGTTGATATGCGCCTCAGGAGATGTGCTCGGTATGATGCTCGCCCCAAGATCCCTTTTCTTAAATACAGCCTCTGACCTCTTAGGCTGTACTCCGTCCGAGGTCTTCTTTACCTTTCCCCAAGCTTCATGATTTTGCACTTTGCTGGGGTTAAACTTCAGGAGCCATTTGTCAGACCAGGCTTGCAGACTGTCCAGATCCCCTTGTAGGCTTACCTCATTCTCGTTCGCTTGTATTCTCCTCATTAATTTTATATCGTCTGCGAACAGGGACACGTCTGACTCTATCCCTTCCATCATGTCATTCACATATACGAGAAACAGCATCGGACCTAGGACTGACCCTTGTGGAACCCCACTCGACACATGTACCCACGCTGACACCTCGTCTCGGACCGACACACGTTGTTTCAATCCTGCCATGTATACCCTGTGTACTCGCCCATTTGTACTCACCCATTTATGGTTGCAGGGGTCGAGTTATAGCTGCTGGCCCCGCCTCTTCACTAGGTCCTTTCTCTCCCTGCTCCATGAGCTTTATCATACCTCGTCTTAAAACTATGTATGGTTCTTGTCTCCACTACGTCGTTTGCCAGACTATTTCTGAAAACTCTGACTAAAGAAATACTTCGCAACATCACTTTGACTCATCTGAGTCTTCAGTTTCCAATTGTGATCCCTTGTTTCTGTGTCCCATCAATGGAACATCCTGTCTCTGTCCACCTTGTCAATTCCGTCGTGCCTCGTACTCACCTAGTTGTGGTTGCTGGGTCGTGTGTGTGTATGTGTGTGTGTGAACAGACATTATATCAGCTGTTCCAAGGTTGTGTGATAATTCACATATGAGCAGAAACGTTTAGTGTGGGAACATAGCATCTGCCCCTTTGTACCCAATACCCATAGTTGTCCCCTCTGTACTCAGTGCCACTTGCTTCTCTCCATCTGTGCCCAAAGGTCCTCACTGCCAACCTACCTAACATCTTTCGCTGTCCCGTCAACGCAGTAACCCTCAGTGCCCTATTCAATTTATTGCCTTTCATGATGCCTCTCTGTCCAATTCCTCTAGCTGTCTTCCTCCAGATATTCGCCATTGTTGTTTTGTGCCAGACCGTGTCGAAAGATTTTTCCACATCCTTGGCAACGAAGGTCGTAGTGCTGCTTGCGTCGAGGGGTGTTGATGGTTAGCCTCGAGGTGGGTCTTGATTCGAGAGTTGAATAGTCTCTCGAATGTCCGAGGATCTCTAGCAGTTCCTCGAGTCATTCAAGTCTTTCTTTGGCTTGGGGACACGGGAAGCCGTTGCGGATTCGAAGAGGGAAGGGAAGTAGTCAGAAGCTAGGGAGTTATGAAGATGGAGCTTGACATTGTTTAATAAACCAGATGCACCAGTTGCCTTCGGAGGAAGGCGTATGGTTACAGATTTGACTACAGATTGTGTGAAAAGTGTTGAGGAGTAGGTGGAAGAGAGAGTGTCAAGGTGGATGATGGGCTAGGGTGAGATAATGAGAATCATTGTTCTAGTATGTACTGTGTGTTGTAGTGTGGCCGGATCTAGAATGTGTGGATGGAATATGTTTGCCTGGTTGTCTTTAAAAATGCGTACTCTCTGTGCGGGTCAGAGATATGTATGTTATTGTGAGTAATACCTTAGAAAAGTGTTATTTTCTATTTCTACCTGATCCTCCTGTTAAATTGGGACCCTAATATCATACACATATATACCATGCTCGCTCTCTCATTTCTGTCTCTCTGTCTGTCTGTCTGTCTACCTGTCTGTCTATCTGTCTGTCTGCCTGTCTATCTGTCTGTCTGTCTCTTTCTCTCTACCTATCTCTCTCTCTCTCTCTCTCTCTCTCTCTCTCTCTCTCTCTCTCTCTCTCTCTTCAGAAATAAAAAATATTTAATACACACATAAATGAAAAAGATGACAACCTTGAGGAAAAGCGCTCCTTCGTGTCGAAGACTCGGCTCCCAGAGTGGAAACCCTCGCTTGATAGCACCTGAAAGAAAGTTATATCACGTGGAAAGATAAGTTTGTTTGCATCTGAGTACGTAGGAAAGATGAGCGTAATGGGAAGCTGTGTTGGAGAGACTTCAGGAGCGTCTGGGGCCTGGACTGGGGGTGAGGGAGGTTGCAGCGAGAATTTGGAGTGAGAATTTGAAGGAAGGCTTTTAGAGAGCGCATAATGGTGAGGGTGCAAGGAAGAGGCGGGATTTTGGAGGGATTCTTGGTGAAGATGAGTACAGTTGACGAATGCTGGAGATATTTTTGAAGAGTTCTGGTGAGTAATATCCTTATGGATTGAGAAACAGAAGATTCTCAAGATTTGTCGGTAAAATTATTGTAAATAACATGGAAAGACACATACTGCACAACTGCTGCTGCCCCGGTAACATTTCATATTCTAGTTCCGCTTCCTATAATTAAGCACTGACTATATCAACAAAAATATGTCGAATAACAAAGGGGGGCTCGAGAACCGAGCCTCTATAATGGTAATACATGACATCCACCTCACTTACCAGATTCATCAAGTTTACGGTACTGAACGCCTGCTGCAAGACTGGGGACTGATTACCTCATCTTCTACTGTCTTCTGAATATAATTATGAAAGGCTGAAGTACTAATTAACCTCTTCATCTACAGTTTTTGGCTTATGTGCCTGTACTGTACTGGTCAAGCCACTGGTCGGCGTAACGTCTACGAAATAGAGATACCCAGATGTTGCATGTACGTATTTAGTTCATCAACCACGATACGGACAAGCCATAAATAATGGAACGATTTTTTGCAAATAAATGTAGCAGCAAACCGTTGGTATCAACAGTAGTAATGGAACTATGGGAGTCAACAGTAACAACAGAATTGGTAACAACAGTAATAACAGCGGGAGCAATAGTAGCAACAACACCATCATTAGTATATATAGCAACTACAGCAGCAGCAGCAATAGCAGAAGTGGTAGCAACAATAACAGCAGGTTTAGCATCAGTCCATCAGTAAGAACAGAAATAGCAGCAACAACAACATAAGATTCAATCAGCAGTCACAACATCAGCACTCCAACAAGAATAGCAGTGAAAACAGCATGATTCAGAGCATCACCAACAAGCAAAACAGAGTGAAAACACAAGTTACGGGAGAGTCAGCATCGCAAACCAGGAGCAGTAACGGGAAACTGCAAAGGCAGCAGTAAAGAAACTCAAAAGATCAGCAACACAACACAGGAGGACAGAGCAACGCCAGTAGCAGTAGCAGTCATTACAGTGGCAGTAGCAGCAACAACCCCACTACCACCACTGAGGCGGCTTGACACCAAGACAAGTAACATAGTTGGCTTAGTTTCAGTCTTTTTTGACAGTGGCTTGGGCATGGATTCAACACTTTGGCACCACTCCCTCCTGAGGCGACCTTCTACGACTCTACTCTCTCTACGTCTACTCAAATTTCCTCTCATCCCTCTCTCCTTAATTTTTCTTCTTCCTTTTCTGTGCTCTGCTGTTTCTCTCTGCTCTCTCTCTCTCTCTTCTCTCTCTCTCTCTCTCTCTCTCTCTCTCTCTCTCTCTCTCTCTCTCTCTCTCTCTCTCTCTCTCTCTCTCTCTCTCTTTCCATTTCAAATCATGGCTCCAGCAATTTCTGTCTTATAGCTCACTAAATGGTGTGTACTTTAATGTAAAGCAACATACATTAAATTGGATCTAACAATTCATAAACAAGCTTCATCTCTGAAACATCCATTTGTTGTAAGAACCTAGATAAATATACAAATGTTGTATAATGTGATCCTTTAGTGACAACGTTTCCCTTGCACAGAAAGCTTCACCAAGTCACAAGGAGATGTACTATGGGAGAGAGAGAGAATGTGATAACTCACACGTTGAAGGATCAAGTATGGAAGGAGAAGAGGGAATATAAATGGAAAAATTCAAAGATTATGTTGATTAAAATAAGGGTCGGATGCGAAAAGTGGGTTATTAATAAGTGTGTATGTACCTGGAGAAGAGAAGAATGCTGAGAAGAGAGAGAGATTTTTGAGAGATGTTAAAAGAGTGTTTGGGAAGTTTTGAACCAAGTGAGAGAGTAGTTGTTGTGGGGAACATGAATGCTAAAGTGGGCGAAACGATTATAGAGAATGTGGTAAGTAAGTTTGGGGTGCAGGTGTAAATGATAATGAGGGGGGGGCCTTTGACTGAACTTTGTACAGAAAGGGGTTTCGTAATAGATAATAGATACTTTAAAAGAGGGATACGTTAGTATACAAGATGTGATATAGGGCGTAGTGACAGTAGTGTGTTAGACTATGTATTTGGTAGATAAAAGACTGATGGGTAGACTTCAGGATGTGTATGTTTATAGAAGGGTCACAGATATATTAGATCATTTTTTAGTTGTAGCTACAGTGAGAGTAAAAGATAGATGGGAAACAAAGAGAATGATGTCAGGAAGTAAGAGAGAGGGGAAGGTTTATAAACTAATATAGGAGGCAGATTCGCTAGTGAGAGTATAGGCAATGAGGTTGAAAAGGTATGGGATAGATTTAAGAATGTAGTGTAAGAACATTCAGCAGAAGTGTGTGGTTACAGGAAAGTGGGTGCGGGAGGGAAGAAGAGCGATTGGAATGATGAGGTAAAGATCAGGTAAAAGAGAAAAAAGATAGCATATGAGAGGTTTTTTTACAGAGAAGAAGTGATGCAAGGAGGGAGGAGTATATGGAGAAAGAAAAAAGAGGTTAAGAGAATGGTGAAGGAATGTAAAGGAGACCAAATGATAGAGTGAGTGAGATACTATCAACAAAATTTGCTGAGAATAATAAAAAGTTTTTGAGTAAGATTAATAAGTTAAGAAAACCTAGGGAACGAATGGATTTTTCAGTTACAAATAGGCGAGGAGAGTTATTAGATGGAGAGTTGGAAGCATTTGGAAGATATGAGGAATATTTTGAGGAACTTAAATTTTCATGAAAATAGTGAAGCTGGGATTTCGTGCACTGGACAGGGAGGTATAACATCTTGTAGGAATGAAGAAGAGTTAGTTGTGAGTGTGGGAGAGGTGCATGAAGCAGTGGGTAGAATGAAAGGGGGTAAAGCAGCTGGGTTTGATGGGATGAAGACAGAAATGTTAAAAGCAGGTGGGGATATAGTTTTGGAATAGCTGGGTGCTTTTATTTAATAAATGTATGGTAGAGGGGAAGGTACCTAGGGACTGGCAGAGAGTATGCATAGCTTCTATGTATAAAGACAAAGGGGACAAAACAGAGTGTAAAAATTATAGGGGAATAGGCCTATTGAGTATACCTGGTAAAGTGTATAGTAGAATGATTACTGAAAAAAATAAAAGTAAGGCACAGAGCATGGTCGCAGATGAACAAGGAGGCATTAGGAAGGGTAGGGGAGGTGTAGACCAAGTGTTTAAAGTGAAGCATATTGGTGAACAGTATTTAAATAAGGGTAAAGAGGTTTTCTTTGCATTAATAGATTTGGAAAAGGCATATGACAGGATGGATAGGAGAGCAATGTAGCAGATGTTGCAAATTTATGGAATAGGTGGTAGGCTACTGAAAGCAGTTTAGAGTTTTTACAAGGAGAGTGAGGCTCAGGTTAGAGTATGCAGGAGAGAGGGAGATTATTTCCCAGTAAAAGTAGACCTTAGACAGGGATGCATGATGTCACCATGGTTGTTCAATATATTAATAGATGAGGTTTTAAAAGAAGTGAATGCTCGGGTGTTGGCAAGAGGTGCAGGATTAAAAGATAAAGAATCTACCACAAAGTGAAAGTTGTCGCAGATTCATTTTGCTGATGACACCGTGATTTTGGGAGATTCTGAAGAGAAGTTGCAGAGGTTGGTGGACGAGTTTGGTAGGGTATGTAAAAGAAGGAAATTAAAAGTGAACGTAGGAAAGATCAAGGTGATGAGGATAACAAAAAAAATAGGTAATGAAAGATTGGATATCAGATTGGAGGGAGAGAGTATGGAGAAAGAGAATGTATTCAGATATTTGGGAGTTGACTTGTCAGTAGATGGGTCTATGAAAGACTAGGTGAAACATAAAATTGATGAGGGGAAGAAAAACGTGAGCGGAGCACTGAGGAGTCTGTGGAGACAACGTTATCTTTGGAAGTAAAGAGTATAGTGGAACCAACGCTCTTATATGGGTGTGAAGCATGGGTTGTGAATGTTGCAACAAGAAGGCTGGAGGCAGTGGAGATGTCAAGTCTGAGGGCAATGTGTGGTGTGAATATAATGCAGAGAATCTGTAGCTTGGAGATTAGGAGGTGCGGGGTTTCCAAAAGTATTGCCCATAGGTCTGAGGAAGGGTTGTTGAAGTGGTTTGGACATTTAGAGAGGATGGAACAAAATAGAATGACTTGGAGGTCATATAAATCTGTAATTGAAGGAAGGCTAGGTAGGGGTCGTCTTAGAAAAGGTTGTAGGGAGGAGGTAAAGGAGGTTTCGTGTGAAATGGGCTTGGACTTCCAGCAAGCGTGTGTAAGCGTGTTACATAGGAGTGGGTGGAGACGAATGGCTTTTATGACTTGACGTGCTGTTGGAGTGTGAGAAAAGTAACATTTATGAAGGGATTCAGGGAAACCAGTTAGCCAGATTTAAGTCCTGGGGGTATGAAGTACAGTGCCTGCACTCTGAAGGAGGGGTGTTGATATGTTGCAGTTTTTTAACTGTAGTGTAGGCACTCCTCTGGCAATACAGTGATGGAGTGAATGATGATGAAAGTGTTTTTTTTCTTTTTCTGGTCACCCTAACTAGGTGGGAAACGCCTAGAAGAATATGACTCTCAATAGCTACTACTGTCATATTTCGTCTCCAGGATATCACCTTTTTCCCCATAAGTGTTAAGTTTCCTCCTTCCATTACAGACCGAGAATTGTTGTCCTACCTTAGCTCAGGTCAAATACTGAAAAAAAATCTACTCCCTGTTCTTCCGTTTTCGGTGGATGTGACCCACAAGAGTCGTCTAACACCAGGGTTCTTATTTGCTGTTAAGCGAACAAAGGCAGCAGATGCAAGGTAGGCTTGCTCAGGAGTCTTGCCCTGCCTGAGAATCGAACCTA
>WNWK01001034.1:0-225000 GCA_009830355.1 Cherax destructor | reverse complement strand
ACATACATGTACTCTAATAAATATACCAACCTTATTCTAAGTGATGAGATTTTGAAAGTGATCAGAGAAGCCTGATTCCACCTATCACACGGAAACAAAATTCGGGAATGACCTATGGGGTACAGACATTCGGGAATTACCTATAGGTCACCCATGTATGAAAATAGTCCCATAAATCTTGCCTCACCATGTAAATCTGATGGAGACTGAATAAGGCGTTCTCTAGTGATTCAAGAAAATTTATGAGAAATGTTCCGAAAAACAGGAAAGTCTCCTCTCATTAAACTTAAAAATGCCATAAAACCGCGGATTTTCATTTCTTCCAGTTTTTTTTTCTCAATTATATTCTGTTTAAAATTCTCTACAATCATATAAGAAAATGTTTTTTTTATATATGCAATTTAAAAAGATGCAAAAAAAGGCACACGGTCTCTCACACGTCCCAAAAGGAAGCTGATCAAAAGAGGCATTCTCTATTTATGGCGAGGATTCAAAGTTTTTTTTTTAATATTTTACTACAACAAATTTGCCTGAATCAGCTAATAAATACTGAAGCCTTTCAGAAGTGATAAAATGAAAATTATTTAATGTGATTTATCGAGAATAGAAATTTCACATTATTTTATACCTAAAATAGTGAGATTTTCTCATACACATACGACTTTTAACTCTTTTCTACGTCGAATTTTTACGGCACATTTTTAAACCTTGGAAACTCCTCTACTAATGATTTTGGAAGTTATTAGGACCATTCCAGGATGGTGGGAATGGGTCAAACAGCTTTGGTCATAAGACACGTGAATCTGCCACTTGTTCCAAGAATTTGTTCCTCGTTACCTCACATATGTGTTGAAAATTTGAAGCCAATTGCATGAGGTATTTTCGTGTTATAAGCGAAATGAAATCTAAAAGTTGAAGGAAGAAAAAAAAAGAAAAAAGTCAGACAACCTCTTTAAGGTAACTTTTTTTGGATATCTAATTACATCTCACACGAACCTGTAGAAGTTGATAGCGTCGGTGATGGACTCGTGGTACTCGAGGCGGTACTCGTCTCCAAAAGCATAGAGCTCCTTGGCAACGTCCAACATCTCGGCAGCATAGGCAGAGTCAACTTCCTGCACACAGTTAAAAAAGCTATTTAGTTAAGTGCTGGTAATGTGATGTATAGCAAACAAAGAAAACATTAGACTCCATATACATATAAGTTCCAGCCTAGGTGCTGCAATCTTAAGAATTAGCTGTATGCACAAAACTGCTTGGTACCTACACGATAACTCTTGAGACAGTTTCTCTTATGAAGTCAATTGCAGCAACACCAAATTATGAACTCATATCTTCCGTGAGTGAAGGGGGATAGAGTGGAGAGGGATTTAAAGTTAACGGAAGCTGCTTTACCTTGAAGACAATAGAGGCGGCAGCGAGGGCAGCAGCAGTCTCACAAGCTAGTTCAGTTCCTGCAGAACCATAAGACTTGTTACTCCTCACGAGATTGGAAGTTTAAAACACATATCTCTGTCTCTGTACCCTGTTCAACAGGGTAGGTAGTCTACGCCGAGAGCTGTGTATATCTTATAAGGTTAATAAATTTATTATCATTGTAGAGTATTTGTGTTGTAAAAAAACAGTCCCAAGACAATCAACAGAGTAAGAATGCAATCACAGTTGGTGATGAATAAAATTCAACTTGATGAATTATACAATATGTGAACGAAATTTTTATAACCAACAATCAACCTTCCATACAAAACTGCAGCATAGGGCAGGAGTCGACTGTACTGACCTGGGGCACTCTTGTCAATCTTCATGGAGGGTCGCTCCATATGCATGTCCTCCGGTCGACCCCAGAAGGTGTGGTCAATATCTCCGTCTCCCACCTAATGACCCCCAAAGAAATTGTTAAGTTAATATGTGACGTAAAGACATTCTACAAAAATGATATCATCACAAATATGCTTGAAGTACTAATAATAATGAACACCCTAAATATGAAGGTTATAAAACTGACGCACCTGGCCATAAAATTCATATTCAGCAGTGTGGGCCTTGAGAAAGTAGTCCGTAGCCCACTTGACAGCAGCACGACCGTATTCAGTTTGGCCTGAGGGTAGATACACGGTATTACTGTCAGCTACGTGTTGTGGATGAGGTCGTGCAACCGATTTCTTGACTTTCTTTTTACATTTCGTGAGAAAATACTCGCTCGAAAATTTGCGATCCGCCTTTTGCTGCTGGACGTAAGCAAGTAGTGTTTCTAATTTCATTATTGTCGGATAATTATACGTAAATATAGGTTAATACACGTCATCCTAATAAGCCTAACCTAATCTAGCTTAAATAACAAATATTAAATTTTCTGACTTTTTATTCTTAGTGCGCAGAATTGTAAGACGTGTTGTAGAAGACTTGTGGAAGTGTTGTTAATACATTACTGACGTATCCGTAATATTTGGATGTTTGGTCAAGTAACTACAGACGTACTTTTGTCGTTTTCTTGACAGGTTGGAAATATTCTTTTTTTTTTTTTTGAACGTGTTATTGTTATTTTATTGTCATATGTGAACGTGTTGCTGGCACTTGCTGTACCTGTTATTAACATACTGTAGACGTCTGGGTGATGTATTACTAACGTGTCCTTGACATGTAGACGTGTTACCGCCGTGTTGTTGACGTTTTATTGCATGTTATGAACGTGTAATTGATAACTTCTGAGGATGTATTTTGAGCTGTTACTTAAGTGCTCCTGGGATCTTCTTGACAAATTGTTGACGCGTTACTGTAGAATTAATTTTTTTTTCTGAGATGGTGTGAACGTATTAATGATATACTGAGGGCGAAGTATGCAACATGTTCAATTTCTTTGAGTCTTACTTAGGTGGTGAAAGTTCAATTTCCAGATAAAGGAATATTTGTATTTATATTTAATCGCCGCCCATGTATAGATATATGTATATATGTATATGCAGAAAAACCACTGTGAAAAAATAGTGAAATTCCAAGTGCTTTCGTGACTTCTCACTTCTCACATTATCAAGGAACTATTGTTCTTTGATAATGTGGAATTTCACTATTTTTTCACAGTGGTTCTTCTGCATATTGTGATATCACCTGTTTATTGTGATCTTATTGCATATATATATATATATATATATATATATATATATATATATATATATATATATATATATATATATATATATATATATATATATATATATATATATATATATATATATATATATATATATATATATATATATGCAAAAGATCACAGTAAACAGGTGATATCAAAATATGCAAGACAACCACTATGAAAAAAATAGAGAAATTCCAAGTTCCTTAGTTCCTTGATAATGTGAGTAGTCACGAAAACGCTTGGAATTTCTTTATTTTTTTCATAGTGGTTGTCTTGCATATATATATATATATACATACATACATACATAAAAAATAATAGTACTTTCCTAAGTTAGAAAGAGAATAAATTAATAATTCATATTAATGTGTGTCTTTTGTTAGTCTTTATAAATGACTTGAACTGCTTTGATTTACTTCTTTCAATCAATTAATAACTAAATATCTATGTTAATTTATTATTACTAATTCAGACACAATCCTTTAATATTACCATTGCTGTGTTCCTTCAAAATTTAAAAACACTTAACTGAAAGTTGTATTAAAAAACAAATAAAGGAAACATGCGTTACTTACCAGCTTCCTCATAACCTTCAGCAAAGTCGATGAGTCCCCAGGCCAGGACGGTGGCTGTGTAGGCCATTGGGAAGCCGAACTTGACGTGGTCACCAGCTGTTGGGAAGAGGTAGTTCCAAGGTCAGGCAGGTGTAATTGCAGCTGGCAGATGTACCCATCTGTGCTGGTCTTATTTTTATTCATTCATTCTCTCTCTCTCTCTCTCTCTCTCTCTCTCTCTCTCTCTCTCTCTCTCTCTCTCTCTCTCTCTCTCTCTCTCTCTCTCTCTCTCTCTCTCTCTCTCTCTCTCTCTCTCTCTCTCTCTCTCTCTCTCTCTCTCTCTCTCTCTCTCTCTCTCTCTCTCCCTCTCTCTCTCTCACCGTCGTAGTAACCGCCAGTAAGGTCATGACCCACATCAGAGCCATCGTCCAAGGCCGAGTCCCACCTCCATGGAGTAACTCGTTGATCTTCAGGCAGATGGCCAGACCGCTGAGCCTCGTAGAACAGGATGGACATGCACAGAACCTGCAGATGAAAAAAAAGCCTTAGGGTCTAGTACTTTCTTTATTAATATAATAATCACGTAGTGCATTTTAGGTTAGGTAAGGTTCGTCAAGAAACAGGACAAGTGTTTCCTGACGCGTGTCTTAGTCAGATGATGACCCGCCGTTGGTGCTTTTGGCCATCTGACCGAGGCCTTCCGCTGGCTTACCGGTCCACCCCTTCAAAAATTATGGTCAGTTATAACCATTTTCACGTAGTGCATGTACAGAAAATGTGGCAGTCTTCATAAAATGTTGAATTCAAATGCATAAATGTACTTATTTGAAAATAGTAAAACAACAAGTGAATGAGAACCGTGTATTTCGGCCTCACTTTGCATGAAAATGAGGACCATTTAATTACATCTGTTTTAAATTATGTGTTCATTAGTCTGACCTATACGATGAATTACATAAATCACTAATTTTTAACTAGCATTGTGTCCCGTAAGTAATCAAAGCGTCTGAAGTTAGTGCACTTGCACAAGTGAGACTCATATTTCAAAAAATAAGTAAATTCGCAAAAGAGGCTATCAGCACATCAAATCCGCAGTAAGAATCTTGCGAATGTGCTCACCTGAGAGTAATCATATTTTCCCATGCCTGTGGCCGAACAAGGATTAGTGAAAGGCGTGACTGTGGTCCACTGCAACGACCCATCTGAAGGCAATTTATACAGGAACATTTTAAAACTACATATAATTATATTTTAGATAGGGATGACATAATTATATTGCTTTCAGCATTTTTTCTTATATTAATGTTATTTTTTAAGATAGAAATAATTTTATTATAATTATCAAATTTAAATGTATTTCATAATTTGTTCCTTATTTCTTAAACTTCATTTCAGTGATTTAGATCAATTTTTAAATAATCTCAGTAACTGGTCGAAATCGAAGTTGAAAAAGCCAGGGTGTTACAAAAACAACTCACCACACGCCTCTTGGCCGTTCAGAGTGACCGAAACGACGTTCGGTCTGGTGCCTTCGTCGTAATGCGCCTGGAAGTGAACGCTCACGTAGCTTCCCGTCTCAAAGAACTTCTGATTAGTGATTCTGAAGTGAGTGTCGTCTATCATTTCCACGCCGCCATCCCAATACTATGAAATAATTAATAAATACATTTCTGTTACCAGTCTCTTTAATTTCATATATATATTTATATAACTTCTTTATGTCCAACTCTTTTCATTTCAAGTCTATATCATAAATAAACTAAACCGAGTAGTTTTTTCAAGTTACTTTGCGCTATCTTGACGTTGTTGTAAACAAATGTTAAAACATTTCTGTGTCTGATTAAACTGTAAAATTTGGATTAAAAGTCTAAATAATAGTTCAAACGTTTACAACGAACACTGAAGTTTACTCACAGACAAACTATTGACGGGGCTGTCGAAGGTGATGACAACGTCGAGACCATTGATAGGGATGAGAGTCTCTGAAGTGAAGTTACCATCATAGCTGTTCTGTGTTTCTGTGATGATGGTGAGGGCATCACACTGAGCCGCCACTCCTGCAAAATAAACAACTCCATCACTGTATCTTAATTACAGGTATACATGGTTGTCAATTACAGAATATATATATATATATATATATATATATATATATATATATATATATATATATATATATATATATATATATATATATATATATATATATATATATACGTACATGCCATTAAGATCTAACCAGCACGCCTTAAGTTCTTACATTGTGATTTATGTTTAATTCTACTTCAAATTTTACTCTTGTTTATTTCAATTTTAAAAATTAACTTTAATAGTATTACTTTGTAATTCGTATGAAGAATATTTAACTCGGAAAAACTAAGAAAATCTGACCTGATACCTCAATTATTATATTTGTTTTTACTATATTGTAAAGAACTTAAATTTAGAAGTTCCCGGAACGTGCAAGAGCCTAGCGCTATGATGCTTTACTCTGCAATTTGTATGAAACAATAGTCCTAAGAAACTTGCTTTGTTGAAGTAAAATATTTTTTTAATTGTAAAATAAGCTGCATCCCTGTACCAAATATTGTTAGAAACTATCGTCCCGAGGGCAACGTCAAGCGTCTTAACAAATCAGAAGGTCAAACTAGACCTAGGTGTGTGCATATGAGTGCTTGACCAGGATCCTACGTGAGGGTGGCACCATGGATCGAATACCGGGGCCCTTCAGCTCAAAAGAAATGTTTAACAGAGACAGCTACAAGATTTAGCATTTTGCCTATTCAATAACCCGACAATACCTGTCTGTAGAAGGGCCAAGCTGGCCACTCCAAGCAGGATAGTCTGAACGAGGACTCTGATCATCTCTGCGGTTTGAGACAAACTGGTGCAGAAGGCAACTGTTTCAACACTTATATAGCCACCGACTCCCCTCGTTATCAATGCCACTCTCATCGATCACTTAAAGACTGTTTTTTGACTCTCTTGTCCTTCCTCAGACACTTCAACGTTTTGCTCTATTGTCTCTTTCACTTTCGGTTTGAAGCGCTAAATAACCGTCACGGGTTTAGTGTTCTTCACGAATAAATTAATAATGATAATAATAATAATAATAATTATAATAATTATAACAACAATAACTATATGCTCCACAGTCGGCAGTCGAAACACTCACCTGGCAGTGCCCCCCAAAATCATTTGTAGCTCTGTCTTAATATCATTTATATCTGGTATTAAGCTCATCTGTAGTCTGGCAGTGGGTGATATAGTTACCATCAACTGATTAAACAACATAAATCTTGTCATATATTCACAAAGATCACTTTTACCGTTTATGTCCTCGGCGATCACCAGTGATCGCCAGCTGTCGCCACTCTCTGGTTGAAAGTTCACAAGTTCACACACTCAGAACAACTTTATTGGATATGTTTCGGTCCTGGGACCTTGGAGTGATAATGAACCGAAATGCATCTACTCTCTGTTTAAAAGGACCAGGCGCAATTCCAGCATTTCCTTAACGGAATATCAAGAAGGACAACTGGTAGGCTTTCCAGGCCAATTTTGATACCTGGTGGGTAAATGGGGTTAAATATGATACCATAATGGATCCCTGTCAATGTTAGTATCACTTATTCCATAATTTTACAAGTTAGTCTGAGTAAATGTCATAAATATGTGTCAAATAGATCATGGAACATTCCAAATATTTTGGAAGATGAACAGCATCATACTAATAACCAAGCTAGAAGATTCAGGCAACTCGAAACCCCTATCTCTGTCAGTTAAATAGCAAAAACAGCAGAAATTATAATATTAAATCGTCTGAAATGAAAACTTGGCCGTCCTTATCCCTTCTCCACTCTTTCCCAGCAAATGCAACAGTATAGTAGTCTTCCTCGACCTTATCAAAGCTTTTGCGTTTTCCAGTGCAACCTCCATCCAGTACTGCTGGCACGCAGTACCTGGATCGAATAATCCCTTCAAAATAAACAGATCAGACTTACCTTCCAGGGACACAACTCCGGCTACAAAACCCTCTATAACAGAACCGCCTATTGTTGCGTCGGGAAAAGGAAACTAACCCCAGAAAAACATTGAACCTTGTAAATTTCTCCTATAAAGATCTCAGACTGAAGATATCAGAAGAAAGTCTAAGATATCAGTAGAGCTCAACTTATATATAAAATTCTTTATATATATACGCAAGAGGCAAGAGATCCAACCAGCAAACTGAACATACAAAACATCGAGTTTAAAAGAACTGGATCTTGAAAATTATTTGATTTCTGGATGGACAAAAAAAAAAAAAACAGGTCGATTATATCAGATTTCGTAACTTTCTCTGACTCAAAGCAATGAGACCAGTTAAGAAACATGAAGGCTGTATTGCATCCATGTAATTCACTTTCTCACTGATTACGGTGCACAGGCCCGGATTCACTCTGCTGCCACAAATAAAAAGAGCATATAGGTAGTGCAAAAATTATATTTGGAACACACTTGTAAACTAGTGTGTTCCAAATATGGAACACACTAATTTGTCAAGGCCAGAGGTTCTGCTCTTTGCCCTCACCAACAGAGTGGAAAACATTAACTCGTGTACAGGTAACAATGTACTCCAACGGTAATTTATTCAACCACCTCACACTGTCGCACCGTCTTCAATGATCGAACCTGGCTCAGTAAATGTTTGTATTTTACCATAATATCGTTTTATCAGCTTGTCTGTTTTACAGCCTTATTTACAGAGTAATAACTTTTTATATTAATTTTTCAGGAGTTTGAAAGGCCCCTATTTCGTTGAAAGTGATTTGTAAATACTATTTTAAAGCAATGGGCATACGCCCGCTTTATATCGGGATTCAACTCTCAGCATATGTTCCATGAGAAACGTATTGCGCGATGTCAATATATCCTGCGTTTCTTCTACCACTCTGCCAGATGTATCGAGTCCGGCTTTTGATATCTGCTTATTTGCAGTTCAATATACGTTTTTTATGGGCTTAACCCAACCTAACTTAATCTGTCCTAACCTAAATCTAGTTACCCTAATGTAAAATAAAGGAAAAAACAGTAGCATTAAGGAAAAATTATAAGTATTAAGAAGTTGACACTGAGCACCACGTTAAAATGTTGACACTGTAAAATGAAAATGGGTTGAGTAGTGAGTGTGCTGTGGTTCACGTTGAGTAGTGAGTGTGCGGTGGTTCACGTTGAGTAGTGAGTGTGCGGTGGTTCACGTTGAGTAGTGAGTGTGCTGTGGTTCACGTTGAGTAGTGAGTGTGCGGTGGTTCACGTTGAGTAGTGAGTGTGCGGTGGTTCACGTTGAGTAGTGAGTGTGCGGTGGTTCACGTTGAGTAGTGAGTGTGCGGTGGTTCACGCTGAGTAGTGAGTGTGCGGTGGTTCACGTTGAGTAGTGAGTGTGCTGGGGTTCACGTTGAGTAGTGAGTGTGCGGTGGGTCACGTTGAGTAGTGAGTGTGCGGTGGTTCACGTTGAGTAGTGAGTGTGCGGTGGTTCACGTTGAGTAGTGAGTGTGCGGTGGTTCACGTTGAGTAGTGAGTGTCCGGTGGTTCACGCTGAGTAGTGAGTGTGCGGTGGTTCACGTTGAGTAGTGAGTGTGCGGGGGTTCACGTTGAGTAGTGAGTGTGCGGTGGTTCACGTTGAGTAGTGAGTGTGCGGGGGTTCACGTTGAGTAGTGAGTGTGCGGTGGTTCACGTTGAGTAGTGAGTGTGCGGGGGTTCACGTTGAGTAGTGAGTGTGCGGTGGTTCACGTTGAGTAGTGAGTGTGCGGGGTTCACGTTGAGTAGTGAGTGTGCGGGGTTCACGTTGAGTAGTGAGTGTGCGGGGTTCACGTTGAGTAGTGAGTGTGCGGGGTTCACGTTAAGTAGTGAGTGTGCGGTGGTTCACGTTGAGTAGTGAGTGTGCGGGGTTCACGTTGAGTAGTGAGTGTGCGGTGGTTCACGTTGAGTAGTGAGTGTGCGGTGGTTCACGTTGAGTAGTGAGTGTGCGGTGGTTCACGTTGAGTAGTGAGTGTGCGGTGGTTCACGTTGAGTAGTGAGTGTGCGGTGGTTCACGTTGAGTAGTGAGTGTGCGGTGGTTCACGTTGAGTAGTGAGTGTGCGGGGGTTCACGTTGAGTAGTGAGTGTGCGGGGGTTCACGTTGAGTAGTGAGTGTGCGGTGGTTCACGTTGAGTAGTGAGTGTGCGGTGGTTCACGTTGAGTAGTGAGTGTGCGGGGGTTCACGTTGAGTAGTGAGTGTGCGGGGGTTAACGTTGAGTAGTGAGTGTGCGGTGGTTCACGTTGAGTAGTGAGTGTGCGGTGGTTCACGTTGAGTAGTGAGTGTGCGGTGGTTCACGTTGAGTAGTGAGTGTGCGGTGGTTCACGTTGAGTAGTGAGTGTGCGGTGGTTCACGTTGAGTAGTGAGTGTGCGGTGGTTCACGTTGAGTAGTGAGTGTGCGGTGGTTCACGTTGAGTAGTGAGTGTGCGGTGGTTCACGTTGAGTAGTGAGTGTGCGGGGTTCACGTTGAGTAGTGAGTGTGCGGGGTTCACGTTGAGTAGTGAGAGTGCGGTGGTTCACGTTGAGTAGTGAGTGTGCGGTGGTTCACGTTGAGTAGTGAGTGTGCGGTGGTTCACGTTGAGTGTTCTGTGATGAGGTGACTCACCGAGCGTTAAGTATCTCTTAATCTATATGCTCTGAGAGTTTGCTTTAATTCCATCTTTCAAATTAAATGACTGCATGTTACATAGTTAGGAGAGTATAACTAAACTGAAACATCTCACTTCTGGTATGTTTATCTCAGTCCTGGTTAACGTTTAAGCTTCCTTCTGGTATGTTTATCTCAGTCCTGGTTAACGTTTAAGCTTCCTTCTGGTATGTTTATCTCCCAGTCGGTATTTTAACAGGATTTTTTTTAATGACAACACTTCCATTAATTATATTACCAACTGAATGTTTTTTTTTTTATTAAAAATATATAATTAGCAGGTGTGATAAGGCACAATGACAATATTGTAGTTTCAGAGTTGTAATATATCAAGAGGATAAGAGCTGCTGTATACATTCTTATGTTAGGAATTGAAAGATACATATTGTACAAGTGATGCCCGGTGCCTACATGTGGCGCAGTGACCGGTGCCTACATGTGGCGCAGTGACCGGTGCCTACATGTGGCGAAGTGACCGGTGCCTACATGTGTTTCAGTGACCGGTGCCTACATGTGGCGCAGTGACCGGTGCCTACATGTGTTTCAGTGACCGGTGCCTACATGTGGCGCAGTGACCGGTGCCTACATGTGTTTCAGTGACCGGTGCCTACATGTGGCGCAGTGACCGGTGCCTACATGTGTTTCAGTGACCGGTGCCTACATGTGGCGCAGTGACCGGTGCCTACATGTGTTTCAGTGACCGGTGCCTACATGTGGCGCAGTGACCGGTGCCTACATGTGTTTCAGTGACCGGTGCCTACATGTGGCGCAGTGACCGGTGCCTACATGTGTTTCAGTGACCGGTGCCTACATGTGGCGCAGTGACCGGTGCCTACATGTGGCGCAGGATGAGAATGGTTAGGCAGATTACTGTACAGATTTGATATAGTAAGATAGAGATACATCACTTGCAGGTAATGATGGGTACATGTAGAACCCTATGAGTTCAGGTTCACCTGTTTATTCAGCGTAGTTTAGTATAAAAAGTAAATTAGGGACAGATGAAGACAAGTACATATATTGTGGGTGTGAGGACATCTGCAGCAGTTCACAAAAAAAACATTTTCAAGTTGTTATTTTCTCTACTTCACTCCAGCAATAATTATCAGTTATTTTCTCAGTGTGAGAGCAAGCACTGCGTCAGCGCCAATCGCCACCTGACGTGTTCCGCATCTCTCCCACGGGTCGCCTTAACGGAGGAAACAATAACGAATCAGCTTTCCCATCAGACGACTCTCAAAAAAAAAAAAAAAATTGCTTCTTGCCTTCCCTGTCAAGTTTCGTTTCTGCAAGGACTGCCTGCAGTTCTTAGTTTGTCTTTCATCGACGGCACCCAGCAGAAATTTGCTCCTACCTCTATACCTAACTTTCCCAAGGGCGCTGCCTACCAAGGGCAGTTGTTATCGATCCGTTATCTGCCCCATTGATGACGCATGTCGAGGATACTGCTGCATGTTTTCTTCACCAACTCTACCAAATACGTCAGCAACTTGTAATCACTTTAGATATCTACAGAAGCTGACAAAATGTTATAATTGCAGCAAAGAATGTTCTAGACCATGTATACGGTACTTCATTTTTTGTTATACTAAATTTTTGAAAAAAAATTAATTGTATTTTTAATCGGGTTTAAAATGAGAAAATCATAAAGATAATTTTATTAGACTCCCCGAAACTGTATTTTTTTTTTTTTTTTTTGTAAATCACACACACAAAAAGAATCGTTCACACCAATATATCAGGTGTTTCCTGGAGTATGCAACACCTTCGATTAAGACAGGAAAAAAAGTGCGGAGTTTAGAGCAAGACTAATAATAGAGTTGATGGTATAAGCTATGATGAGAGAGTAAAGGTGCTGAACCGGCACCTCCTGCCTGAAGGGCAGGATACTTCAGGAAGCGAGGGAGTCTCCTTGAAAATGAGAACGTTAAAATCAGCACGTTTTTCACCTACGTGAGGAGGGGCTGATCTCTCCCTTACAGACGCTGTTTAAACTTTGTATCGGTCAATACCTCACTACACTACAAAAATAATGGACAGTATAATTATTTTGCTTATCCAACCCATTGCTTGAGTATATCCAGGCTCAATTATGCTGCATCACAGATTTTAAGGCAACATATCTTAAAACTATACTTGTAACAGATCACACATCAATTTCTATTTGTACTAATTATATATATATATGATAAACACCAATTAGTTTTCTTGGTGTAATCCTTATTACCACACTAGGATTATTAACATCACAATTAGTTAAGATACAGATGTCAAGGATATGTTAACCTTCGAGATTGGGATTAAATAATTATAATTATATGTGTATACACAGTTATATACTCCTCTCGGTATATGTATTAGTATTGAATTTATGGAGATGCGCTAAACCTGAAGGGGCCACATATCAATTGTGGAATGGCAAATAATCAGGTTTGATCCGAGGAAAGAAACTGTGGCTCAAATTTCTTGGATCAAGAACTATTCACAGCGTCAAGACCTCTTAGTATATGTACCTATTTTTTATTAATTATTATTATTATTATTATTATTATTATTATTATTATTATTATTGTTATTATTATTATTATTATTATTATTATTATTATTATTATTATTATTATTATTATTATTATTATTATTATTATTATTATTATTATTATTATTATTATTACCATTTTCTTATTATAGTTACAAAATATCGCAAATTTGTAATCACCAGTTCGACTCTTTGTTTTGCAGCTAATTTTATGATGTTTCACTTTGTTTTTTAAATGGTCTTTAAATTCCTTTACTGAGACTCATTTCCACAGATTTTAAAATCCATATTATCTTGCTTTCCAACATTCCGCTACGTTGGCGCGTGGAGACTGGAAGCAGAGAAATCTCCACTCTATAATTGGCTTTCATTTCCCTGTTCCTCCTTCTTTGCAGATAAACTAGTTTACTAATTTAGCTAATTACTGTCTGGTGTTTACGTTTTGAACATCTCTCCCCACCATCAAATTTTTATCATAATTACCACTGGTGTGGTTTCTGACGCTGCTATTGGCTGGCACAAGTCTCAACTAGCCAATTTTATTTAATAAATATATTCATTTTTTATTCGATAACTAATAAAGAATGCTTATTCTGTTGACTTTAAAATATTATTGCCGGCTACCCCCCCTCCCAGTATCGCCTTTTTGAACACTTGATCCAAATCATCCAACACATTTTCTGACTAAGACGAACTCCATAAATACTACTTTCCAGGACTTTTGGAGTGTTTTCCGTGACGCTCTCAGTTTATGGCTGAAAAATTAGTAGGGATTTTTTTATACCATGGGATTCCTGCTTATACATTCATAATTCGGCGAACCGTAGTCTCAAAAAAAGTTCAGTGGAACCTCGGCACTCGAACAGCCTTCTGGAAAGAATTAACTTCGAGTACCGAGGTTCCACTGTACTTCGAGTACCGAGGTTCCACTGTACTTCGAGTACCGAGGTTCAACTGTACTTCGAGTACCGAGGTTCAACTGTACTTCGAGTACCGAGGTTCCACTGTACTTCGAGTACCGAGGTTCCACTGTACTTCGGTGCGAGATCTTGATCGAAGGAAATGTAACTACTCTTCCTTTCCTGCATATGCTGCTGATTACGCCCCCATTCCTCGGATATTTTATGATACCTAAGTGTTCAGCGTTTCACCAGGAATATAATGATAATAACGAGTAACTACTTTAGAGGTTAAGATATTCAGAGCTGATACAGTTAAGTGATAATTAAGTAATTTATTTTTTACATTAGGAAGCTTTTGTCAAGACTCTCAAACAACATTTTCATTCTCACTACATCTTATTGTATACTGAAATGAACCTTTTACCTGCATTGTGAGTCCTGATTACTTAATTAAGCCTTTCAACATTTAGGAATATTTTCAGTTCCCATTTCTACATCTCTCAGTCCAACCTGCCACAATTTACTCACTGTACAGAGCTGTTATGTCTATTAAAGATAATTTGTTTTTAATAGTTCCTAGTTTGGTGTCTCCAGACAAATTTGTATGTCATTCATAACATGTCAATGTATAAATTTACGAAATGTACACAAGACTCCCAGACCTTTCCACAATGCATTCATTCTTCTACTTGAAAAACTGTATTACCTCGAGAGATGGAGTTGCTCTTGCACTCGTAAAAAGCAATTTATCAGGCCGGATTACTGATGAAAAATGGGTTACAAGCTCACTTGAAAAATGTGCGCGCGCGAGAAAGGGTTCTGTGTACGTGTGTATGGTATGTATATATTTGTGTATAGACAGTATATTATTATAGTAAAGCGAGGAAAGAGAATTAATTAAGAGTGGATAGAGACCAACGGTAAGGAAAATATTTCACGCTAGGTTTTATTCAATGTATTTTGTATAAAATTCCGACACAGAATAACTTGACCTCCTTCCTCTGAATATTTTATGGACACCTGGAATATATGTACTGCTCGTTGTGCAATATATCCCCGGGTGCTCGTCTGGTGATATATATACCCAACTTCTTGCGTTGCAGCTGATTGTGTTGGCATCTTAGGAGCTGTCTCCCTGACTACTCCTCCTGCGCTATTTTTGTTTGTTTAGTAAGTATTGAAGCTACTATAAGTTCTGTTCCTGTAAGTAAGTTTATTCAGGTATACACAAATACAGTTACATAGATTATCATACATAGCAACATATGTGTAAAAAACCCAGGATAACCCAAAAACGTCAGACAGAGTGACTTATTTCCATTGGAGTCCTGCGTTAGTTATTGTATTTTTCCTGTATCATTCTTGAATATTTACTTTATTATTTCTCATAGAAATTTCCTTGTGTATTCCAGTATATTTGTCTTGTTCTTTGACATTTATTTTCTTAAATTCTTCCTCTTGCAGATCCCTTGTTACGATATTGTGCCTTTTTATTCTTTTTTGGATTTATCATAACCTCCTGAAATAGTAAGCAAGAAATTTGAGGACAAAAATTAATGGAAGGGAAAATTATATATTTAAGGGGAAGTGTTAAAGCAACAGGGGTCTGGGAAATAGAAGGGAATCAGGATTGATCCAGTGAACAGTTCCGTAACTTTAATTCCTTGTATAAAAGCTCTTCATTTCTAGGCACTTTCCTTGAAGGAAGGATTGGAAAGACTATCCAATTATCATACTCCCATTTCTTTCCCTGTGATTACAATTCTTAAAAAAATCTGGAATACGAGAGTTACATAATCTCTCATTAATAAGGGAATATGAACATTTTCCAACATTTAAAAAAAACAAAATTTGACCTTTGTTCTCCTGCAATATCCAAGTAACTGTTTTACCTCTGTTTCACTAAACATTCCTTCAACATTGATACTGGTAATGCACTGGGTTGTAAAATCGTCTCGTAAGCTGTAGTAAGTGACCTAGGAGATCCACCTCAAAGTCAGTTCCGGACTAGTGAGTAGACCTCACTGTGCAACAGAGCACCTATCCTCCAACATAAACAGCATGTGTCTACCCGAAGGTCGTTCCGAGGGTCACCGCCTCTACGGCTGTTAGGATACCGAAACTCTAAGGGTTTACGATAAGTTCTGTGCTGACAAACGTAAATCATCCGTTTGTTATTTCGTTATTGTCGGTTAATTCTTCGTAAATGTAGATGAATTTACGTAAGCGTCACCTAACATCTCCATGTTCAGCGTCTTTCTTCTGGTTCTGGTTCTCTTCCTTAAGTCTCTAATCGAAGTCCATCCCTATCAACTCCGGTACGAATAAAACTGGTCAATTAGCAAGACCTCATTTAAAATTAAGTCCTTTCTAAAATTTTCTCTTATACGTTTAAAGATATATATTTTATCATTTATGTTAATGTAAAAATTAATGATTTTGAACCAAAAGAACCTTAGAAAACTTATCTAATTATTATTATAACAAGTGCAATTTAATTTAGCCTAATCCAACTAAATGTATTTTAGATAAGTTTACAGTAATTTAATAATAAACAAACACAAAGAAATATATTTTTTTCGTTAGGTTCAGAATGATTTTTTTTGCGAAACTATTGCATATACACAAATTTTCGCTTGCATTACTCGGCATGAAGAGCGTTTTCTGTTTTAGCCAAAATAGCAAGTTTTACCTATTCGGCACGATATATATATATATATATATATATATATATATATATATATATATATAGGGAGGTACCACCTCTGGATCTGTGCTGGGGACCCTCATCCACAGAGAAAAGAATAAACTTGCTTCAGGGAAAACTCAAAGTTCTCCCTGAAGCTGTTTGAAAATTTTCTCCTACCACCCCTATATTTTCTATTAGCTTCATTTAAAGACAAAATACATTGACAAAATACATTGACAAGAATACAATAGGGAGTAAAACACATATATATCAACTCAGAGCTATATATATATATATATATATATATATGCAAGACAACCACTATGAAAAATAGAGGAATTCCAAGCGCTTTCGTGACTACTCACATTATCAAGGAACTATAAAGGAAACATGACAAGAGGACTTATATAAGGGCAAGACTACACCTCACAGTCACATCACACTAACAAAGACTACACCTCACAGTAGGTAACATCTCACGACTCTGTGAAGAGGAAAACAAGAAAGGACCTGAAACTCTTCCCAAGAATTAAGATTAGTCCAATTTATCATTAAATTCTTCCCAAATTTTATTAATTATAAAAGAATCCAATTTATATAAACCAAAGAAATATTCATATTATTTTCAAAACTGCTTTTAATGAAACATGATTCTATTATATTCCTCTCAACCATGGACTGCTTGATACAACCTTCTCAGCATTTTGAAAATCAATTGGATGGTTAAAATCTTCACATGAATAAATAGAGCATTAGAATCTTGTCCAGTTCTAATGCTATATTTATGTTGTTTTAATCTTAGTTCAAGACTTTTACCAGTTTGACCATAATAAACTTTATCGCATATTTTACAGGGAATCTTATAGACACATCCGTCAGCATTTTGGGAAATTTTTATCAAAAGTCTTTTACTGTATCAAGATTTTTAAATACAACTTTGATATTAAAATTCTTAAGAAAGGAAGGCATATCAACCAAGTTTTCATGGTAAGGAGAACCAACATATTTTTGGTTGAATAAGGTTGGTTGTCCCTTTTGGGATTGTAAAAGTATTCCTAGCTATTTTAAAAGATTTATCAATTATGTTTCTAGGGTATTTTAAATCATTAGCTATTTCATAAATTTTAGAGATTTCTTCATCTATGAACTCTGGACTACAAATACGTAAAGCTCTCAAAAACATTGAAGAAAAAACCGACACTTTAACTCTATCTTGATGTGAAGAGTAATAGTGTACATAGGAACAATTATTTGTAGGTTTTCTGTAAATTTTAAATTTAAAATCAATGTTACCCTTAATAATAAACATCTAGGAAGGGCAATGAGTTATTTACTTCGAATTCAACAGTAAAATTTATAGAATGAGCTAAGCTATTTAATTTAACAAGGAAATGGTTTATGTCTACATTCTTGGCATAAGGCACAAAATATCATCAACATATCTATACACTTAGCTCTATTGGGAAGGATAGTTGTTAAGCCTTTTTGAAAAATTCCATATAATTAAAGAACAGTGAAAGATTGCCCATTGCCATACCAAACTTCTGTTAAACTCATCATAAATACAAATTTTGCATCAACAATACAAAGTTTATAAGTTTAATGATAGTAGGAACTGGCAATGGTAAATCATAATTAACCAGTTCTTCAGATAAGAAACTTAGTAAATCATCAACTGGAACTTTGTAAACAAGAGGTAACATCAAAACTAACCATATTGAAATCATTTAAATTAGTCAAGGTGCTTAATTTATCATAAATCTAAGTTTTTTAACATTAAAATTAGAAATTTTTCCAACATGGCTCAAAATCAAGCCATTTGAAAGTTTAAAGAAACTGAACCTATAGAGTAATAATTGGTCTAACAGGATTACCAGGTTTGTGTGTTTTATTAACCATAATAAGGTAAAGATGGATTAGTAGAAGTAAATTTTTAATTAATTCATCTTTGCCCTTCAATAGATGTTTTATTGTTTATTGAAATTGCTGTAACAGTTTAAGGATTCTTCTAAGTTTAGAATAGGTTTCAAAATCATCTAGAGGTTATTCATTTTATCTTGGTAATCGGTTTCTTTCATACTGCATTTATTTTATCTGCTTTAGAAGGCAAATTTTTATTAGTTCAAAAGTGAATCATAAGACTTAAAAATTTGAGGGCAATTGGGAATATTTTGTTTTAACATTGAGCTATATACATCCTTACTAATATTAATTTATCAGCGGATAAATCAGAGGATTTTCTAAATTACAAAGGCTTTTGCAATTTCAACATTTTAAGTTTTGGTTGCAAACTTAAACCGAAACCAAGACAGCAGTTGTATTTTTATCTAATATTTCATCTGATAAGTTAATTACAAAATTGTTATTAGAGTGCTTTGTCCAATCACTATTTTCAATTAAATTATCTAATTTTCTTTGTAGTTAATTTAATTGAAAATAGTGATTGGACAAAGCACTCTAATAACAATTTTGTAATTAACTTATCAGATGAAATATTAGATAAAAATACAACTGCTGCTCTTGGTTTCGGTTTAAGTTTTGCAACTTCAAAAAACTTAATAATGTTGAAATTGCAAAAGCTTTGTAATTTAGAAAAATCCTCTGATTTATCCGCTGATGAAATTAATATTAGTAAGGGATGGTATATAGCTCAATGTTAAAACAAAATATTCCCAATTGCCCTCAAAGATTTTTTAAGTCTTTGATTCACTTTGAATAATAAAAATTTGCGTCTTACTAAAGCAGATAAAATAAATGCAATTGTAATTATGAAAGAAACCGATTACCAAGATAAAATGAATAACCTCCTAGATGATTTTGAAACCTATTCTAAACTTAGAAAGAATCCCTTAGAAACTGTTAACACAATTTCAATAAAACAATAAAACATCTATTGAAGGGCAAAGATGAATTAATTAAAAATTTACTTCTACTAATCCATCTTTACCTTATATGTATGGATTAATAAAACACACAAACCTGGAATCCTGTTAGACCAATATTAGCTCTATAGGTTCAGTTTCTTATAAACTTTCAAATGGCTTGTTGATATTTTGAGCCCAATTGTTGAAAAATTTCAATTTTAATGTTAAAAACAACTTAGATTTAGTTGATAAATTAAGCACCTTGACTAATTTAAATGATTTCAATATGGTTAGTTTTGATGTTACCTCCTTGTTTACAAAAGTTCCAGTTGATGATTTACTAAGTTTTTATCTGAAGAACTGGTTAATTATGATTTACCATTGCCAGTTCCTACTATCATTAAACTTATTAAACTTTGTATTGTTGATGCAAAATTTGTATTTAATGATGAGTTTTACACAGAAGTTTGGTATGGCAATGGGCAATCCTCTTTCACCTGTTCTTAGTAACTTATATATGGAATTTTTGAAACAAGATTGCTTAACACTATCCTTCCAATAGAGCTAAGTGGTATAGATATGTTGATGATATTTTGTGCCTTATGCCTAAGAATGTAGACATAAACCATTTCCTTGTTAAATTAAATAGCTTAGCTCATTCTATAAATTTTACTGTTGAATCTCGAAGTAAATAACTCATTGCCCTTCCTAGATGTTTTTATTATAAGGGTAACATTGATTTTAAATTTAAAATTTACAGAAAACCTACAAATAATTGTTCCTATGTACACTATTACTCTTCACATCAAGATAGGGGTTAAAGTGTCGGTTTTTCTTCAATGTTTTTGAGAGCTTTACGTATTTGTAGTCCAGAGTTCATAGATGAAGAAATCTCTAAAATTTATGAAATAGCTAATGATTTAAAATACCCTAGAAACATAATTGATAAATCTTTTAAAATAGCTAGGAATACTTTTACAATCCCAAAAGGGACAACCAACCTTATTCAACCAAAAATATGTTGGTTCTCCCTTACCATGAAAACTTGGTTGATATGCCTTCCTTTCTTAAGAATTTTAATATCAAAGTTGTATTTAAAAATCTTGATACAGTAAAAAGACTTTTGATAAAAAATTCCCCAAAATGCTGACGGATGTGTCTATAAGATTCCCTGTAAAATATGCGATAAAGTTTATTATGGTCAAACTGGTAAAAGTCTTGAACTAAGATTAAAACAACATAAATATAGCATTAGAACTGGACAAGATTCTAATGCTCTATTTATTCATGTGAGAGATTTTAACCATCCAATTGATTTTCAAAATGCTGAGAAGGTTGTATCAAGCAAGTCCATGGTTGAGAGGAATATAATAGAATCATGTTTCATTAAAAGCAGTTTTGAAAATAATATGAATATTTCTTTTGGTTTATATAAATTGGATTCTTTTATAATTAATAAAATTTGGGAAGAATTTAATGATAAATTGGACTAATCTTAATTCTTGGGAAGAGTTTCAGGTCCTTTCTTGTTTTCCTCTTCACAGAGTCGTGAGGTGTAGTCTTTGTTAGTGTGATGTGACTGTGAGGTGTAGTCTTGCCCCTTATATAAGTCCTCTTGTCATGTTTCCTTTTATAGTTCCTTGATAATGTGAGTAGTCACGAAAGCGCTTGGAATTCCTCTATTTTTTCATAGTGGTTGTCTTGCATATTCTGATATCACCTGATTACTGTGATCTTTTTGCATATATATATATATATATATATATATATATATATATATATATATATATATATATATATTCTTTATCATGTGTGGACTCAGTGCTAGGTCTAACGGAAGTTATATATAATGTCTTAAAGAAGTGTTAAGATTCCTGAAAATAGTTCTTAGTCTGGCTAGTTTGGTATAGGCTACTGAAGTTATACAGAGGTTATATATTCTTTAAATGCAATGCTTCACCCAACTAATGTATTAAAAGGATCCGCTGCTACCAGTGTCTATTATCAAACTTATTAAGCGTTTTTGGTGATACGCTTACTTAGATGCCTACCCATATTCCATGGCTGATCTTTTCACTCCCACTTATACTTTCGTTACTTACGTTTTGCCAGGAAAGAATTCAAGTAGCAGTCCTTCTATCCACGTTTTCAATATAATCTTGTTTTCTTATAGACTCTCTATCCTCTTCGGTTATCTGGCTTATAAATTTTAAAGCTGCAATAGTGTTACATAAGTTTTTGGTGTGTGTGTGTGAGT
Source organism: Cherax destructor (assembly GCA_009830355.1). Taxonomy (NCBI): domain Eukaryota; kingdom Metazoa; phylum Arthropoda; class Malacostraca; order Decapoda; family Parastacidae; genus Cherax; species Cherax destructor. The sequence goes on along the minus strand of WNWK01001034.1, from coordinate 203,361 downwards.
GTGTGTGTGTGTGTGTGTGTGTGTGTGTGTGTGTGTGTGTGTGTGTGTGTGTGTGTATTTTCGTATTTTCATGTCTAGGTGGATTCCGTTGTAACGTTAACGTTCGGATGTTGCACAGTTGGGTTTCATGTTGACATGTTCTGTAACCCTCTTTTCTCTGGGGTATGTTGGAGAGTAGTAGGGAGGAGAGAGGAGTAGAGGAGGGTACTGAGAGGGGAACTACTGTGAAAAGGATCAATGACATGGGACAATGAGAGACCGGAAAGGGGTTCAGGATCAGAGGTACAGGGGAGAAGGGGACGGATGCAATTAAGCAGTGGGGCAGCAGTAGGAAGGAGCAGTAGTGGAGGGGAGATAGAGAAAATGTGAGGAGGGAAAGACCATTGGAAGGGTGATGTAGAAAATGTGAGGAAAAGACCATTGGAGGGGAGATGTAGAAAATGTGAAAAGGGAAAGACCATTGGAGGGGAGATGGAAAATTGTGGAGAGAAGACCAGGGGAGGGACTGGAGCGAATAGGATGGAAGGGGGAGGGGAAGGAAATGACAAGGAAATAAAAGAGTTAAAAGAACACCTCCTGAAGAACGAGGTGGATGCGAGAAGTGGGAAAACCGTCGGTGTCAGCTCTACTCATTAGCGACGGCCGAGCAGCTCAAACCTGTCCATAACACCGCTCATACATCAAGTAGGAAAATGGAAAGACACCTCACCTTCAGCTTGAGAATGAGCACATGCCCTGAAGAAGGGTAAGAGGAATGAGTTTATTCGTGATCAAATATTCCACAGTGCAATATTCTAAACTGAGACTTTGCAAAGGCTCATTATGATTCTCCCCTTCTGGTTGCACCTCAAGTCCTGACAGCCATGAGTTGCTACCTCGTGTCCTGACAGCCATGAGTTGCTACCTCGTGTCCTGACAGCCATGAGTTGCTACCTCGTGTCCTGACAGCCATGAGTTGCTACCTCGTGTCCTGACAGCCATGAGTTGCTACCTCGTGTCCTGACAGCCATAAGTTGCTACCTCGTGTCCTGACAGCCATGAGTTGCTACCTCGTGTCCTGACAGCCATGAGTTGCTACCCTTCCTTCCAGAATAAATGCAACACATAATTTGTGAGATATGTTGCGTGGGTTCCACTTTGTACCCCTGTAATTCTAAAGGCATTTATTATAATATACTCTCCAGAATCAGTCGTATATTTAGTGATGAGTATCAGAAAGATGATTAAGCAGAACAATGAAGATATTGATTCGCTTACGTATTTATAAAAAAACAAATAAAAGCTTATGCAAATATCATGAGTTTTTATATGAATATATATGAATTCGCGATGTATATAATCATCATTCATATATCTATGTATTTCTTACATATCTCATATATCTATGTATTTCTTACATATCTCATATATCTATGTATTTCTTACATATCTCATATTTTTTCTCATATATCTATATGTATTTTGTCTACTTTCCTTGACTAGACTAACTAGGATACTATTAATCGTATTTCGTAGCCAAAGAGGGAATACCCAATAAGCACACATCTCCTGGTCGATTTTTTTTTAATGTAACCCATATCAGAGGAGGGGGAAGGGCTTGAACCCGCGGTCAGAGAGTCGTAAAGCTCCACCCGTGGTATGGTTTGTTTGCGATCCTGTCACTACGATTTCGTGAGTCATTCTTTTAATGTCCCTGAAGGATAAAACTGTTAGAGTAGTACCTTCACTGCCACACACACAGCCCATCTGGCCTAAATCCGTCCACAAGACTTTAATTTCCCAGCTGTCATCTTCAACTGAAACTAATTTGCATATGAGATGAGTATACACGCACTTAAGGAAAATCCATTCGAACGAGATATGTCGTTACGTCAGAATGGTGCTTTGAGATGTAGGCAATTCAAGGAATGCTATGTAAATCAATGGTAGAATATACCGACAAGGATATGAATAAAACACGATATGCGGTTTATGGCATTCCATACGGTCTTGCCGGAAATTTAAACTGTGAGGATGAGACAGTTCAGTAAACAGCCAGAGGACGGCTGCGTTACTGTGACATAGGCTGAGTGTTTGCCAGGTTGGCACTCAATTATGGTGCCGTTGTGAGACGTACAACCAGTTAATGCGAGACAATGTGCCTAGACGAGTTTTGAACTGGCAATGTGAAGCAGCTTTCCTTTATTCTTTAAACTTCGTCTATTGGGTGATGTGTGTGTGTGTGTGTGTGCTTATACAGCTGTAGTCCCTCTCCATTCTCTCTCTCTCTCTCTCTCTCTCTCTCTCTCTCTCTCTCTCTCTCTCTCTCTCTCTCTCTCTCTCTCTCTCTCTCTCTCTCTCTCTCTCTCTCCATGCTAAATGAGTGAAAACTAGCAAATGCTAAACCAATATTTAAAAAGGGAATGCGTGTATCTATGTGTGAGTGTGCCAACGTGTGTATACAGCCACATGTGTACGTGCGCGGTTACTTGCATACCAGGAAATCGCCGTCAGAGCTGAGTCAACAAAACCAGTTTGAACGTAACCAAACGCCACGCACTGTATTTACGTATCCACAGCCCCACTGCACAACCACTTGAGTCAAGTAAGTTGGCTCCCAGCAGCAGTACACAGAGCGGTGAATGTTGCACACACGCTAGTGCATGTTGTGTACTCAGTGGTAAATGTCGGACAAACTGTGGTGAATGTCGTACACTCGATGATGAATGTCGTACACAAAGTAGTGAGTAGTCGTACATACGGTAGTGTGCATAGTAATGAGGTAATCTCTCTCTCAATCTTGAGTCGTATTTTATTAAACTAGAATCATAAAAAAAAAAAATTATCTTTCGAATAAATAGATTATTGACTCACAGTATTCGCTCAGATTTGGTCCCATAATCGCGCGGATAGGTTATTAAGGTATGAACATTATGCATTTTCGGCACATAAGCTTCTTTTTAGGAAAGGATGAGTTAGATTATACGAGCAACTGAATGAGTTATAGGGCAAGTTATAGGCGTCGATAATGTCGGAGAATTAGAGAAGTAAAAGTTAATGTGTTATTTATTACCAAATCATACCATTTTTATAATAGTTTTACAATTCTTTCAATTAACTTTTCCTAGTTACTCAGGAGAAGATATTATAATGTATACATTCTTAATTTTTAAGAATGTCAAATTGAAAAAAATTCTGTGAAAAAACAGTGAATAAATTAAGCGAAAAAACAGAAGAATGAAGGGGAACTTGGACCGTGGTCCTGGACTGGTAGCAGGTCTAACACTCTACCACTGAACTACAGCTTAAAATAAGATGGGTTCACAGAAGCCATTGATGTGGCATGTTTTTTTTTCTGAGGTCACTAACTATGACTCAGCTCTTCCTTCTCTCAGCCCCAGAAGCTTTCATAATACATCTGTTCACATACCCCTCGAAGCCATATAGAATGTGAATTCAAGTCGAACGACAATCAATGAATTAACTGAAGAATGGACGGGGACCTGAACCGTGGTCCCAAACATAACAATACATTCTCACAGAGGAGTTTTATAAAAAAAAATAGCAAAATATTGGCTCTAGAGTTATTCATATATTATTCTAATTTACACAATATATCGTATTACAATGATTCCATAAGCTTACTCCAACTTTAAAGAAAATCCTTGCAATGTTTAACACTGCAAATCTTGCTGTCGATCCCATCTGATGCCATGTAAATTAATGACATCGGGGAAAGTTCTTATGACATCCGAAAATAAACTAATACAATCTTATTAACATATAGTACAAGGACAATATTACACAAAATCCGGCAGTCGCAAACTTTTCTTGTCAGTTTAACCGAAATAAAATTTAAAATAATTTAGTTACAAGAGAAGGAAATCCTACGTCCTTTGCAATATTTCCTAGCATTTTAAGTTTTGTCTCGGAGCGGTTCTTTATCATCTGTTTCCACGCACCAGTTAACTTCTATAAAACTCACGCACTCTGAACGTGAGAGTTGGCCCCCTGCCCTGACAGTCTGTATCCCGGATGAACCAGGTTAATTAAGATAAGACTGAGGTATCTCTTCACTAACTCATGCAGCGAGGGGAAACCTGCCTGACCTGGCCCATCATGCTCCTTCGAGTACATTGTTGTGGTTATAATGGGATGGGCGTGTCAAGGATTGGAGAGTAGATGGGGTAACTGCATGGGGATTACAGATTTTCTAAGGCAAGAATCAGCTCAATTTTTTTCCTTCAAGTCGAGAAAACTACATCTAAATTGTATTCTGACGGACATGTGTTTTACCACTAAGAAAATACAGTAAAAAAAATAAGACAAAGATAGATAACAGTGGTAACTGTCTTCACATCATGCCTTAAACATCAACAACAGCATGCTAGTCTCATTACATAATATATAAATTAGCAAACAAATCAACTTATTTAATATGATACAATGAATGTATTAAATAGCCAAAATTGTTCCAGAACTATTGAGAAACCGTGAAATCGCTCGTCAGCATTCGAGATTAAAGAGCTACAGAAAGTTTACGACACATAGACCGAATGGCGCACAAAAAAATTCTCTCCATATTAGTCTAATATGGAGCAGAGAGATGCGTCTCCAGAATACGCTCTAATGGGACAAGTTGTACCCAGAGGTTAGAAATAATTTAGAAAGGCTCATGGTGTGCCAGCAAATTTAATGTTGGATATTCTTTAATGGAGCCTCAACATTTATGAAGGGATTCAGGGAAAGTGATTAGCAGGACTTGAGTGCTAGAGGCAGGACGTGCTGTGATTCTGAATAAAATGTGCGGCTATTACGGATCGGAGGATCATTTCAACTGTGAATTTTACGCACTTGTGGAAAAGCTGCTATTAAATGAATTATGGTGAATGTTTCTTGAAATTGGATCACCCCAACTTGCTGGGAGACGGCTGGTGTGGTAATAAAAATAATTCGGGAAAATTGTAATGAATGACTGTAAATAATTCCAAGAGTTAGTGGGACTCGACCCCACGGCAAGGTTGTACTATAACAACCTTGCCAAAGACCTTAGTCAATGGATCATGAATGCTACAACAAGAGTTTTTTTTTCAAAAAAGTATGTTTACACAACGGAGAGGATAGTAGGAACCACCACTGCTATCACAGATTCAGGCGAGTATAAAAGAACCTCACTTAAACGTGTCAAGGGGCGAGATATAGTTGGTGTCACTTCAGAACCACTGTCAATGATTCAAGCGGTGGTGATTTATCTGTGGTGTTCGCTGTGTGATTCATTCGGATTTAGAACTTCCTTTTGCATGTAATAATAACATTAAACACTGTGGTGAATGATGCTATGCTAACAGTGTTAAAGAGTTATTCTCTGCAGACTAGCGTATTACTTCAAAACCCTCTTTTAATTATAAAATTGTCCCGAAATTTGAAACAGCATATTATATATTTTAAAAATAATTTGCAGAGTATAGTGGCGGTGCTGGATTCCTTGCTAAGCATGCCAATGATTCTCTACGGGAATAGGACAGTGGAAACTAACCTCACATTGATTCAGACTTAGAAGATTATGAGTCTTTTTCTAGTGTATATTTCTCTTTTTATATTTTCTTTCCGTTCTCCCTTTCCCTCTTCTCTGTCTTTTTTATCCTTCAATATTTGGACCTTTTTTTTTTCCTCTCTCATTTTATTGTTACCTTTCAGTTTTCCTTCTACTTATAATGCCATTCTTGTCCTATTCTCATTCACTCGCCTTCTCTCTTCCATTCTATTTACTTTCCCCTCTTAATATATATTTCCCTCTCCTTTCTTCCCTCCTCTTCTATACTACCTCTGTTCCCTCCCTCTCCTCCTCCCTTTTCTCCTGAGCAAATATTATACTCTGGGTTCCTCTATCAACCACACACATGGCATGGACTAAGAGCAGATAGAGATAAGACTCAGAGGTGACAAGGACGATGAGCTATGCTTCTATATCGGGAAGTTGACTTCTCCTGACAGTGTGTTGAATAGCCGCCTTGAGGCACAGTCAGGACACATAGAGCTCAGCGAAGTGCGTATTGCTACTTTACCAAACGAGAGAGAGAGAGAGAGAGAGAGAGAGAGAGAGAGAGAGAGAGAGAGAGAGAGAGAGAGAGAGAGAGAGAGAGAGAGAGAGAGAGAGAGAGAGAGAGAGAGAGAGAGAGAGAGAGAGAGAGAGAGAGAGAGAGAGAGAGAGAGAGAGAGAGTTATTAACAATGTACGCAAAGAGGATTAGTATCGTTATTTACAACGTTTCTGATGGTCAACCGAATAATCCCTTATACATTACTTTATACTTAACTTTGGTGACTAGCCATCCGTAAGGGTACATGTGTTTTAACATTATAACTAGAAGATGGTGACCAGAAAATTACACCTTCCTCCTTCACCCCATCTCCAGTATGTTCTGAAAGACATACTGTAGTTATTGTTGCTGTAGTTACCGCAGATGTAGCTGCTGCTGCGCCAATGCTGCTTCCAGCTATTCCTAATACAGCTACAGTTGTAATTCAGTTACTGCTGCTCTGCACGTGCTGCTACTGCTTCTACTGTTGCTGTAGCAGTTGTTGTAGATGCACCTGCTGGTGTACATGCACCTCCTGCTGTAGATTCACCTACTATTGTAGATAGATCTGCTCTGGTTGTGACGCAGCAAGCCTTTCTCTCTCTGTTGACATCTTGTTAGTGGAGTTCTAGACAGACCCTGACAAGGCTCAGGCAGGCACTGAGGCTGACAACAGAACACAGAGCAGAACAGGTAAGAGAACATACACCAGAACAAGCAGCAGAATATAGAGCGGAACAAACAAGAGAACACACAACATAACATAAAGCAGAACATATACATCAGAACATACAACAGAACAAACAACAGAATATACAGAAGATACGCAACCGAACGAACAAGAGAACACAATACAACACACAACAGAACACTTATCAGAATTCACAACACAAATCGCAAAACACAACAAAACATACAAGAGAACACATTCCAAATCATACAACAAAAAGCTCAACAGAACACACAACAGAATATAACAAAACTTGCGATATAACACAAAGGACAAAGCACAAGAAAACAGATAATAGAACACACAAGAAGATATTCAACAGAACTCTCAACAGAAAACACAACAGAACTTACAAGAGGAACACACAACAGAACATTCCACATAACACTCAGCAGAAAACACGGAACTTACAACAGAACACACCAAAACACACAACAGAACATTCAACTGAATGTTCATCAGAGCGCACTACAGAACACTTATACAGAACATACAAATAGGTAACAAAACACACCAGAACATTCATGCAGAACTGAAAACAGAAAATACAACATAACTCATATAGGAACACACAACAGAACACACAAAATAGCACATACAAGAGAATATTCAAAAGAAAACAACAGAATATAAAAGACAGCACAAAACAGGACTCTGTTCCACAAGGCACAGAACTCGCCCCAGTCCTGTTCCTTATCCTCATATCTGACATAGACAGAGATGTAAGCCACATCACCGTGTCTTCCTTTGCGGATGACACCCGAATTTGCATGACAGTGTCATCCATCGATGGTAATGAAAGCCTCCAAGCGGACATCAACCAAATTTTCACATGGGCCGCGGAAAACAATATGAAGTTCAATGAAGAGAAATTTTTATTACTCTGATATTTAAAACTCGAGGAAATTAAAAGTGTATCGGAGAATAAAATAAATTCCAATCACACAATAGAGCGGAAAACTAATGTGAAGGACCTGGGAGTGATAATGTCAGAAGACGTCATATTTCAAAGATCACAAAAATGTATCTACCACATCTGCTAGAAAAATGAAAGGATGGATAATGAGAACCTTCAAAACTAGGGATGCCAAGCCCATGATGATTCTCTTCAAATCGCTTGTTCTCTATAGGCTGGAATATTGCTGCATACTAACTGCCCCCTTCAAGGCAGGCGAAATTGGAGAATGTACAGAGAATTTTCACGGCACATATAAGTACAATAAAGCACCTAAATTACTGGGAACGGTTGAAGTCCCTTGATTTGTACTCCCTGGAACGCAGGCGAGAAAGATACATGATAATATTCCCTTGGAAAATCCTAGAGGGATTAGTCCTAAATTTGCACACGAAAATCACTCCCTACGAAAGTAAAAGACTGGGCAGGAGATTCAACATCCTTCCAATGAAAAGCAGGGGAGCCATGAGTACACTGAGAGACAACAAAATAAGTGTCAGGGGCCCAAGACTGTTCAACTGCCTCCCAGCATACATAAGGGGGATTACAAATAGACCCCTGGTTGTCTTCAAGAAGGTGCTGGACAGGCACCTAAAGTCAGTACCTGACCAATCGGGCTGTGGTTCGTACATCGGTTTGTGTGTGGCCCACAGTAACAGCCTGGTTGATCAGGCTCTGATCCACCACGCGCCCTGGTCACAGACCAGGCCGCGGGGGGGTTGATCCCCGAAACCCTCTCCAGGTATACAACAGAACACACAACAGGAAACACAAGGGAACACACAAAACAACACACAAGAGAACATAGAAGACCACACACAACAGAACACTCACGACAACACACAAGACAACACATAACAGAACACACAAGAGAACACATAACAGAACACACAAGAGAACATGGAACGAAAGGTGAAAAAGAAAATACCGCAATTCAAGCACCGTGTATAATATATCACTTCACTACAAACCTGTGTTGCATAACACAATATATTGTACCAGATGACATCTGACATACTGTAATAAAACAACATAGAAGAGAACTCCTTGTGTTTCAGCAGAATAGCTCACTGTTCACGTAAAGCAGAATTATTAAAGCTTATCTCCTCTTTCTGTCATAAAATCTCATGTCCTTGGTCTGAGCTCGTGCTGGTTTAGCTAATAATATTTATTCACGTAACTCACAAGAAAATACATAATGCATAATGAATAACGTAGAACATAATATCGCTTAATTTAAAATAAGAACAGCTCGCTAAAATAATTTTAAGTTATTATTAATATTATTATTAAATTCTTAGATATTGTGTTTTCATTGTTATGTTTTCATTAATTAGTAACATATTCTTTCCCTCTTTATATGACACGTTGACCAGATAATCAAAATGAAGAAAAGTGTGAGAGCTTCATTATAACCCCAACCCCAAGCTTCTTGTGACTGCAAACTTTCCACGACAGAGCAAATTAACTCTACCAGAGTTAATTGGCGAAGTCGTCAGCAAAGACTCCTAAGTGGTCAGGATGTTAAGCACACTCGTCTTTCTCCTCAACATCCTTCTTCTCCTCCTACTGTCTGCTTCTATTCCTCTTTTTTCTTTTTTTCTTTCATCATACTCCATGTTCTTTCATTGGGTCGTACATGATTTTCTCCATTCAAACCTTTTTTTTTCCATATTTTTACTTCTTCTCTTTTCCATCCACATTTCCTTTGATCAGTTATTCGCTCACCTCATACTTTTCCTGTTTCCCCTACCCTTTCATTCCCCCTTCCTCTTTTTCTTATATTTATCCATTCACTTCAATTCTATTTACACCTTTCAATTCTCCCTCGGGACTTGTACTAAAACCCCTTGACGCCCCGGTATCTTATCTGTGTCGACTCTTTTTTTCTATTCTTCTGAAGTCAAAAGACACTTGGTCCAAGTCAGAGCGAAACGTCGTCCTAAGTTTCAATCTCCTATGTGCGAGCTATTTGTGTATTGTTCCAGTCACGGTATTGTGCCTTTTTATTCTGTAAGAGAAACTAATTTTCGTAAGTAAATGCATTTTTGTTTAGAAATGATTAAATGATAATAAGAAAGTTAAGCAAAAGCTCACTCTGTCAGACCTGTGCGTGACTCTCAGCCTAGACTGGAAAACTTATTACCAGGAAAATAATTTTTTCCTGAAATACTCAATTAGAATAGAAGACTCATTATCCTAGAATACTCATTTCCCCTGAAGACTCGTTATGATGGAAGATTAAATAACCTGGAAGATTGAAGGGCTCTTAAATATTCCATAATGTTCTCCTATATATCCCAAAATATTCCAAAATATTCATACTTATAAATATTCAAACATTCCAAAATATTCCAAAATGTCATCAAATAATCGTGAAGGCTTTAAAAAATTTAGAATCAAAGTTTTACTACGCCAGGTGGTAAGTTAGCAAGAAGATTTACGATCGAGTTGGGTGACAATTATACAATGTATTGATAAATTTAGCGGTAAAAATTAATTTTGAGTAGCTGTCTAAGTTCGCTTACCAAACAAAATCTGGTTATCTTTCAAACGTAAAATAGCAGGATCAGGAGGGGGTATATGAGAAGCAGGAGGTGTTAATAGGGACCACCGCCCTGGTCAGATTGGCAGCTCGGTGGGTCCTTCTCCATAATCCCCTTTGTCTTCATTCATTAGCTGAGACATGTTGCAGGAGGGTATTGTGAAGTGGAGCGTGGCGCGAGGCTCTGCTACTCTGGCTGTTGTTGATTTTGCTTCTGAGGCTCCTGGAGCTGCTGCTTTTGTTGCTGTTGTTGCGGATGTTGCTGTTCCTGCTGCTGCTGATGTCGTTGTGGTTATTGTTGCTGATGAGGCTGCTATTATTGCTCTTACTTTTGTTTACGTAATTGTTTTGATACTACTGATAATGATAGTGGTGTTGCTGCTCCTAAAGGCGTTAATGTTGCTAATATTGATGCTGCAGCTGCTGGTAAAGATGATAATGTTGCTAATATTGATGCTGCAGCTGCTGGTAAAGATGATAATGTTGCTAATATTGATGCTGCAGCTGCTGGTAAAGATGATAATGTTGCTGATATTGATGCTGCAGCTGCTGGTAAAGATGATAATGTTGCTGATATTGATGTCGATGATGCTGGTAAAGATGATAATGTTGCTAATATTGATGCTGCAGCTGCTGGTAAAGATGATAATGCTGCTAATATTGATGCTGCAGCTGCTGGTAAAGATGATAATGTTGCTGATATTGATGCTGCAGCTGCTGGTAAAGATGATAATGTTGCTGATATTGATGCTGCAGCTGCTGGTAAAGATGATAATGTTGCTGATATTGATGCTGCAGCTGCTGGTAAAGATGATAATGTTGCTGATATTGATGTCGATGATGATGCTAAAAGTGTTAATGCTTCTGATATTGATGTTGATGCCGTTGTGCTTCTGTGGCTGTTACTGCATTTTCTGCTGTCAATGTTATTCCTGTTGCTGTTGTAGCTGCTGTTGCTGCTGCTGCAAATATTGTTTCTGCTGCTATTATTGCTATTTTTATTGCTGTGGCTATTATTGCTGCTGTTGCTGTTGATATTGCTTATGTCTCTGATCTTCCAATTGTTGCTGTTAGTGCTGTTGATCCTAAAGCTGCTTTCCTATGGCTGCTGTTATTGTTGTTGTTATTATTACCAATGCTGTGGCTGTTGATGTAATTTTATGCTGCTGATGGTGCAGTTCCTGCTGTTTCTACCTCTGTTGCTGTTGATACTGACGCTGCTGTAGTGGCTATTGTTGCTTTTGCTGTTGGTGCTACTACTGCAGCTTCTAATGATGCTGTGATAACTGCTGCTTCTGTTATAGTGTTGATGTATTTACAGCTAGTTTTGCTGCTGTTTCTGCTGTTGCTGCTGTTGCTGCTGTTCCTTTCCTTGGTTCTGTTACTCTGCTACAAATGTTATTATCGTTCTGTGTTTAATAACAGATTTAATTTGCAAAAAAATTAACATATTGTTGGGAAAATCCAATTTTTAGCTGTAATTGGTAAGTTATACTTAGCATTTTTTTTACCAGTTTTAAAGCATATTCTCAAAAACTAATGCTTAGCGACTGTAATGCTATATGTGGCTTTTTAAGAAAAATCTGAAGATTTTTCTACTAATATTAAATTTGTGGGCCCACTAAATTAGTTTTATTATTGAAGTGAGGTATAGGAAGCCACGTCGGTCTTGGATACAAAAATGTATAGAAATCTTAGGTCTTTGTATTAAGTACTGCGTATTGAAAGCTCACAACCGTGGGCTTTAAAATACAATATTACTCCAGCATTATTCATTCTACGATAGATTTACTCACTCCACGATAATATTATTTACTTCCCAATGACATGACCCGTTCTATAATAATAATCATAGTAATAATCACTCTATAATACAAATTACTCAGTCTTTATTTATTCCATATTAACATTACTCACTTTAGGAAAATATTCACTCATTGAAAAAATGATTCACTCCAGGATAATGTTATTCACTCATTGACAATATTTTTTTTTTTTACTCCATTGTAACATTATTCCCGCCACGATCAAATTATTAACCGCATTATGACATTATACGGCGTCTGAGATACAAGAAGGCATTGTAGCCTACCTATAAAATTACATTCTGATTAAAAACAAAAATCCCTGCCACTTTCTTGAAAGTACAGGTAACCTCTGTATTTTTCGTTGTCCACTGGTGATACAGTAATTCACACTGGTAACTAGAATTAGCATTTCTCTACCTACATTCACCCTCCAGCACAAGACAGTGATGGACGGGGAAGAAGGTTACTGTCACAGACCGACTCGCTGCGTCCTGAGAATGACGAAAGTTAGATTGAACTTCCTTCAGCAGCTCATCTGTCTCTGGAAACTATAATTAAGTTTGGGAATATAAACTCAAATTTTCTACTAATTTTCGGATGCTTGATGGGTGGACTGAAGGGAAGAAAGAGAAAGGGGAAGGAGAAAAATGGTGGACAGGGGAGAGAATGCAGGAGGTAGGAAAGATGAAGAAGGAGAGTGGAAGAAAGATTATAAATTGGAAAGAGGTGAAAAGTAAAGGGAGGGGAGGGTGCAGGAAATATACATAATATAGGAGAAGGGAGTTACAACAAATGAAGACAGAGAAGTTGGATAATAACCAAAAAAATGGGTGTGGGAGTGTTGGTTGAAAAATAATTGAACTGGTAAGGAATAAGAGAGGAGAGTGAGTGACAGAAATGAGACAAGAAAAATAGAAAGTGGAAGGAATAAATACAGTTCTCTAAAGAAGACAGGGAATAATTAGAAGAGAGGGGTTCTGATTGAGGAAAGAGAACGTTGAAGGACAAGAAGGAAAAATAAAATTTATTTCTCATCTCAATTTTACATTTTTGGCATGAAACAACTTGTTTATTGTGCACTCCAAATCCGTTTTGTGGAAGATGGACTGGGATCATATAGATATATAAAGTTTTAGGTATTAGCCTCTAAAGAAAGTTAACAGGAAAGCACTTTGTTATTAATTTTTGTTTATCATTTATGCAATTTTAAGTGTTTCAATCAGGTTTAAGATATTTAATCAGAATTACATGTATCATACCTTGACATACTATATGCATTTAAATTAAGTATACAATGTTCAGGAAATTGCTGTAATTAATTCTTTACATCTAGTTTGATATTATGCCAAACTGCCAGAATTACTTGTAACCAGACCAAAGTCTGGCTACATCTGTCAGTATATTTACATTTCAAAATGTTTCCTAAATATGCTTTTCTACGTTCTCATTACCACAGTGACTTTTGACTTCATTCTTGTGGCATACATATTTATTATTCAGATAACTTCTAATAAAATATTTAAGACTTCGCACGGACCTGAAAAAGCTTGAGCACCAGGCAACTTATCTTGATGTTGGATCATACACTCACCCACTTAAGCAAATAAAACTGTCACCCACTCACCTGCCTTCATTCATAATGTAAGACTATGTATCACACACTCGTCTGCCTTCAATAAGCAAGACTCTACCACATACACTCACACTCGCTTGCTGTCAATAAATAAGATTCTACCCCACACTCGTCTGCGTCCACTACGGACTTATAGACGGTATATTATTTGAAGATCTGCTTAAAAAATAATTTATTGTTTTACGTCCTTTACAAAAAGTTAAGCAATCAATAAATGATTCGATTATATATTTTTGTTTTAATTTAGATGCATTTGCAAAATATTGTACTTTTCCATGTTATGAGAGAGGGAGTGCACCAATCCCTGAACGTTTTGCTGTTAAATTATTTGTAGGTTAAGCAATATTTACCAAGGTGTTTTTTATAATGGCATTCCTTCATAAAGATTACTTAATTATTTTCAAGGTAGATCTATAAGCGTAGCTTTCAACGGGACAAAGTCAACAAGACACTCTATAGATGCAAGTGTTCCACAGGGAAGTGTGCTTGGGCCATTGTTATATAATGTCTACTTCAATTACCTTCTTCAACTCATCCGAGAATCCCATGCATATGCAAACGACTATACTCTGGCATTTATTTATCCAAGAGAGAGAGAGAGAGAGAGATAATGCCAGCTGCTCTACGTTACATCAATTACCAAATGACGGCTATATCAGCCTGGGGTAAACGATTAGAGGTCACATTTGCTCCTGAGAAAACACAAATGATAATGGTCTTTACGCGCTATGATGGTAATGATGGAGCAATGGTAAGAATGAATGGGAGAGTGTTGGTACTCGGGGATTAAGTTGATATCCTTAGGGTGAAATTTGAATCATAATGACTATGAAGAACCACGCTGTAAATCTTGCAAACAAAGCAGTCAGGAAGTTTACAGCACTTAGACGTATCTCATATTTGCTCGACAATATAAGTTGCAAGATTATGTACGAGGCACAAATATGCTCACACTTTGAGTATGCTCCACTTTCTTGGATTGCCTGTTCCCCGTCTCATCTGCTACTTCTTGCTAAAATAGAGAACAGGGCAAGACAACTCATCTCTCCTGGACCCGACCTGGACAGATCCGTCATTTTAGCAGAGCCTTCGAAACCGGAGGGATGTGGGTGGCCTTACTGTTACGTACAAAGCCAATATTTTCTAAGTACCACACTTACACTTAGCACCACTCCGAGGACAGCGAGAAGTGAGCTTCTACACAACAAGACGGACAGCAATTACACTCTGGCTGTATCCTTCCCAGGAACATCGCTTCATCTAAGGTCATTAATTCTGACTCAAGTCCGAAACATGTTCGTTCAGCATAACGGTATCAGCGAGATAAAGTCAGATGACCAAATAAAATTGCTGGCCACAGTTGACTCCAACTTCATCCTATTCTCTATTTATATGTCTTATAATAATGAAGAGCTAAATAGTGAGCTGATGTAGGTAACAACTGTTAGCTTGTAAATAAAGTTAAGAACCCTTAACCTAATCTTGTAAAACCTTGTATACAAAACTGAGAGAAAAAAGAGAGAAAGTGAGAGGAAAGGTAAGGGTTGAAAGGGGCTAGATTAATTGAAATATCACCAGCATAGCTGACAGCAGTCAACATGGAAACATGAACGGATTCAAGGGTCACAAAAAAGGGTTACTGTTTTTTCGTTATAAGAACTCTCTACAAGAAATTATTTGTTGGGCATCTGTCCGGATTAAAAAAAAATATGTTATTAACATTCCAGCGAAGATTATCTTTTTTTTTTATGGGTATTGTTTCCTTGGTGGAGGAGTTAAGTGCGGAGTGCGCTGCTTGGGAAGACATGGTGGAGTGTAATGGGATCTAGGAAGTGGAAGTTGAAATATATTATGGTAGTGGACTATTGCAGTTGTCTTCTGCATCTATTTCCATATCCACAAAAGCTGTTACTATCTTGGGTATTGTTAAAAGAATGCTCCACCATCATTGCCTCCGTTGTCTCGCATGTTTAATAGGAGCCTTCCTTAGTGTTGTGATATTTTAACACTTGTTTCACCTTAAAAAGTTCATAAAAATGGAGCAATAACAAGTGTGAGAGTCCAAACTCGCAGCGACATCTGGCATGTAGCTTAAACCTTACTGACATCAGTGTTAAATGTTTGTGAAAGACATGACAATATTATGTTCTGACCTTCGTGAGATGCAATAATAAGATCGTCTCTTGCAATGTAATATAACAATAGTAGTATATAACATCAAACATATGTCATACTGTAGAAACAACAATAACAATATATTTGGTATTGATGAGTTGCCACATGACAGCGCCCCAGTGAGTCAGGTGCGTTGCTCGTGTAATTGCATAGATGACGGCAGCCAAAACACAATACTAATGCAGACTATTGAATAGCTAACCTAACAATCAACACTTGGTATGTTTGAAATTTCCGATCACAAAAAAAGCCAAATAATTAGGACGAATAAATTTTTTCCCCCGGTCAGCCTAAATTGGTTATCGGCAATGTTAACAAATATTATTAGTTTGTTTTGCAACTGCAATGATTGCAAAGAACTGCATCCCTGTGCTGACGGTGTTTGGAGAAACTGTTTTATATCATTATGTGGTGAATCTCTTATTTTGTGGCCACTGTGTTTTAAAAAGGAATTTCGCTGTACAGCTTTGTTTTTAAAGTAGTTACAAGAGCTGGGCAACATTTGTGGTTTCCTGTCTTCATTGTTAGCATATAGCGTTTTACCAGAAGGCAACGCATAAAATTATAATAACATTAAGGTACTTATTTACTGCTAGGTAAACAGGTGCAACTTTGTGAGTACGTGTGTGTGTATGTGTTTGTTTGTGTATGTGTGTGTGTGTGTGTGTGTGTGTGTGTGTGTGTGTGTGTGTGTGTGTGTGTGTATGTGTGTGTATGCACCTATATGTGGTTGAAGGGTCAAGTCTCAGCTCCTTGACGTGCCTCTTCGGTGGTCGGTACTAGGTCCACTCTCTCCTGGCTTCGAAAGCCTTAATTAAAGCTATGTATGGATCCTGCCTTTACCACTTCACCTGGAGTTTACCTGGAGAGAGTTCCAGGGGTCAACGCCCCTGCGGCCCGGTCTGTGACCAGGCCTCATGTTGGATCAGAGCCTGATCAACCAGGCTGTTACTGCTGGCCGCATGCAGTCCAACGTACGAACCACAGCCTGGCTGGTCAAGCACCGACTTTAGGTGCCTGTCCAGTGCCTGCTTGAAGACAGCCAGGGGTCTATTGGTAATCCCCCTTATGTATGCTGGGAGGCAGTTGAACAGTCTTGGGCCCCTGACACTTATTGTGTTGTCTCTCAACGTGCTAGTGGCACCCCTGCTTTTCATTGGGGGGATGTTACATCGTCTTCCGAGTCTTTTGCTTTCGTTGGGAGTGACACTCGTGTGCAAGTTTGGTACTAATCCCTCAAGGATTTTCCTAGTGTATATAATAATGTATCTCTCCCGCCTGCGTTCCAGGGAGTACAGGTTTAGGAACTTCAAGCGTTCCCAGTAATTGAGGTGGTTTATTGCAGTTATGCGTGCCGTGAAGGTTCTCTGTACATTTTCTAGGTCAGCAATTTCACCCGCCTTGAAAGGTGCAGTTAGTATGCAGCAATATTCCAGCCTATTATCCATCCTGTCATTTTTCTGGCAGATGCGATTGCTACAGTGTTATGGTCCTTGAAGGTGAGATCCTCTGTCATGATCACTCCCAGGTCATTGACATTAGTTTTTCGCTCTATTGTGTGGTTGGAATTTGTTTTATACTCCGATGAGATTTTAATTTCCTCACGTTTTTCTTATTGGAGTAATTGAAATTTCTCATCATTGAACTTCATATTGTTTTCTGCAGCCCATTTAAAGATTTGGTTGATGTCTGCTTGGAGTCTTGCAGTGTCTTCAATTGTGGACACTGTCATGCAGATTCGGGTGTCATCTGCAAAGGAAGACACGGCACTGTGGCTGATATCCCTGTCTATGTCCGATATAAGGATGAGGAACAGGATGGGAGCGAGTACTGTGCCTTGTGGAACAGAGCTTTTCACCGTAGCCGCCTCAGACTTTACTCTGTTGACTACTACTCTTTGTGTTCTACTTGTTAGGAAATTATAGATCCATCTACCAACTTTTCCTGTTATTCCTTTATCACGCATTTTGTGTGCTATCACACCATGGTCACACTTATCAAAGGCTTTTGCAAAGTCTTTGTATATAACATCTGCATTCTGTTTGTCTTCTAGAGCATCCAGGACCTTGTCATAGTGGTCCAGTAGTTGGGACAGACAGGAGCGACCTGCTCTAAACCCATGCTGCCCTCGGTTGTGTAATTGATGGTTATCTAGATGAGTGGCGATCTTGCTTCTTAGAACCCTTTCAAAGATTTTTATGATATGGGACGTTAGCGCTATAGGTCTGTAGTTCTTTGCTATTGCTTTACTGCCGCCTTTGTGGAGTGGGGCTATGTCTGTTGTTTTTAGTAACTGCGGGACGACCCCAGTGTCCATGCTCCCTCTCCATAGGATGTTAAAAGCACGTGATAGGGGCTTCTTGCAGTTCTTGATGAACACTGAGTTTCATGAGTCAGGGCCTGGAGCGGAGTGCATGGGCATGTCATTTATCGCCTTTTCGAAGTCATGTGGCGTCAGGGTAATGTCAGATAGGCTTGCGTCTACCAGGTTCTATGGCACTCTCATAAAAAATTAATTTAGGTCTTCAACTTTTAGTCTGGTTAGCGGCTCGCTAAAAACTGAGTCATACTGGGACTTTAGTAACTCACTCATTTCCTTGCTGTCATCTGTGTAGGACCCATCTCGTTTTAGTAGGGGCCCAATACTGGATGTTGTTCTCGACTTTGATTTGGCATAAGAAAATAAATACTTTGGGTTTCTTTCAATTTCATTTATGGCTTTTAGTTCTTCCCGCGTTTCTTGATTCCTGTAAGATTCCTTTCGTTTTAATTCGATGCTTGCTATTTCTCTGACCAGTGCCTCCCTACGTATTTCAGATATATTGGACTCTTGTAGCCGCTCTGTTATTCTTTGCCTTCGCCTGTATAGGGAGCACCTCTCTCTTTCTAGTTTACATCTTCTCCTCCATTTCCTTAAGGGAATTTGCCTTGAGCAAACCTCAAGTGCCACATAGTTAATTTGTTCTAGACATAGGTTAGGATCCGTGATGCTTAGGCTATCTTCCCATTTTATATCATTTAGGACTTGGTTTATTTGGTCCCACCTTATGTTTTTGTTATTGAAGTTGAAATTGGAGAAGGCTCCCTCGCCACTGATCACATTTTGTCGATCTGGGGCCCCCCCTCATTCATGTCTGGAATTCTATTATGTTGTGATCTGAGTATATCGTTTTTGATATGATGACATTTCGTATCAGATCATCATTGTTAGTGAAGATGAGGTCCAGCGTATTCTCCAATCTTGTAGGCTCTATTATTTGCTAGTTTAAGGTGAATTTGGTGCAGAGATTTAAAAGCTGGTGTGTTTGCGAGTTTTCATCTGAGCTGCCTCCTGGTGTTATCTCTGCTACCACATTATTTGCAATATTCCTCCATTTTAGGTGCCTTAGGTTGGAGTCCCCCAGGAGCAAGATGTTCTTCCCCTACCTGACAACTCTAAGGCTAACGAAATACTTCCTAACGTCCTTCTAACTAATTTGAGTTTTCAGCTTCCAGCTGTGCCCTCATGTTCCAGTTTCCCATCTATCAATGAATCTGTCCCTGTTCATCCTCTCAGTATTTTGTACGTTGTTATAATATCACCCCTAGTCCTACTGTCCCCCAAGCTGAGTTCCTTTAATCTCTTCTCAATTTGTTTATACCATTCACATTATTAAAACTTTCTTGAGAATTGAATTATAGGAGGAAGAGTGGGATTATAGGAGGAAGAGTGGAATTATAGGAGGAAGAGTGGGATTATAGGAGGAAGAGTGGGATTATAGGAGGAAGAGTGGGATTATAGGAGGAAGAGTGGGATTATAGGAGGAAGAGTGAGATTATAGGAGGAAGAGTGGGATTATAGGAGGAAGAGTGGGATTATAGGAGGAAGAGTGGGATTATAGGAGGAAGAGTGGGATTATAGGAGGAAGAGTGGGATTATAGGAGGAAGAGTGGGATTATAGGAGGAAGAGTGGGATTATAGGAGGAAGAGTGAGATTATAGGAGGAAGAGTGGGATTATAGGAGGAAGAGTGGGATTATAGGAGGAAGAGTGGGATTATAGGAGGAAGAGTGGGATTATAGGAGGAAGAGTGGGATTAGGCCAAGTTTATGTTGGGGAAGATATTGAGACCCACAAAAAGATAAACCTAACATTTATAGAGAATAATCATAAAAATTGCATTTTTATGCCATTTGTTACACAAAAGTGAAAAAAAAAATATTCATTTATTCACTCAAAGATAGTATTTGTACATCACCTAATACACCAAAAGCAAAACAAACCTATATTTATTTAAAGAAAGTACCTTTGTACCAAATCTATTGCACAAACGTTTAGAATAAATTTCAAGTGTGCTTTCAGCGCTCTTTTTTTCATAGTTTCTAAATACGATTTTTTATTATCAAAGTTGATAGTGATGTGAAATCATTCATCTCTATTTTAACAAATCATTTTATGATTATATATACTTCTGTCCTTTTTCTTTTCCTCCAACGACGATGTTTTCGTGAGTTCAAGTTTCTGCGTAATTCTTATCACTTACCTACTGAAATTATTTCCTGTACATTCTTAATTTATCGTTTTTTTTTTCTTATTTTTTTTGTAAGCACATCATACTACCGCTGCATATTTTAATCTTTGCCAAGTTTGTGGGTGTTAAGCTATGTCATTCTCGGTCCGTATGAATTCATTACTACTCTATTACCGGAGATGAGTTTCCTTACGTATGCATAAGTTCCATGGGTGATTTACATTAGTGTGACCTCCTTCTCCTGCTCCTTCCTATGGCATCTATTGTGGCGTTGCCCATCCTATCGACGCATCGAAGTACCTTATAAACAATAATCCTGTTTTCTATTCTTTTAATGTATTGAGGTTTATTTCATGCAGTCTTTCTTGTATTTGTCTGTAATGATACTTCCCATATAGCATACTCCATACTTATACTTTCTAATTTTGTTTGAATTTTACTAGGAACGAACTCTCACTCCCATTTGGAGGTAATTAATTCTAATTACCAGTATCCTGGCACATACTCTGTCAGGTAATGGCATAAAATAAAATTCATTAGTACGTTATAGGTTCCAATATAAAGCCTCAATATACGTCAGAAAGTGCATTTCGGGTATCAATTTAAGATACGACCTCCTGCAATGTCCTAAAGCAATATTGCATCTACGGTCAGCTTGATAAATCCTGTTAGTCAGTGGAAGGTGGTAAGACCGAGAGGAAATGAAGGTGGAATTGGATTACGAAGACCCAGGTTTCATTGGGCCGTGATGAGGGCGCAAATTTCCTCGAACGAACAGAGGCACAGTCGCACTGGTTATGCACTGCGAGCTTAAACCTCATAACTTCTTTTGTAATGTCGAGCAAGAAATTCATACTCTATCTCTCTCTCTCTCTCTCTCTCTCTCTCTCTCTCTCTCTCTCTCTCTCTCTCTCTCTCTTTCAAACCACGTTCACAGAACAGCGATCCTTACCTGATCCACGGTGGTGGGAGTGGTATGTTGCAACTCGTTCACTGTTTGCCAGTTCGCGTGTGTTTTACGAAGGTTTGCTCACGCTCCTGTTTGTCATGTTATTTGTTTGTGTCTATCATGCACAAAAGTTCACAGAGGAAAAGGTGACATGAATCGACCCCCACAAACATAAATCTTTCACTCGATCACGCGTGCGCACACACACACACACACACACACACACACACACACCCGACAATCTAAGCACCTTGCTGAGACTCACACAGCTGTGATAACTAATGCGAGCCAGGATATTGGCTTGGGATCTTGATTGAGCCGCTGTAACCAACGGGGTGTAAGTTTGGGGTCCTGGCTCTTTACTGGTAATCCAGCGGCCAATCATCATTTACCTCGTCAAGAAAACATATAGCCTTACAGCTTTCTGAAATTTGTGGTGGAGAAATAATGTCGCAACCCAAAGAGATCAAAATAAATTGTATAACAGTGATTAGTTCAAGGCCCTTATTGCATAAATACATCCGGTGTATATAAACGGAAAAATTATAATAATCCCTTATTTTAGGGATTAAAATACTTTAAATGGCAGCATTTACTGATCCAAAAGCAATCGAAAGGCTCCAACAAAATAACAATCTGACTAAAAGCATGTTTCCCTGATATTGCAAAAGGAATTACGGTAAAGGTAAATCATGATTCCAACTCAAATGACATTATATATTCCATGATGCTAGGACTAATGGCATGAAAGTACAAGATGCCTCCAAAAATTTTCCCCTGACCATCAAATGAGCCAAAGAGGAACTAACGTCGTACTTTCGTTAACAATAATCTAAAGATATTTTGGATCCAGCAAAATTTTATTAAAGATAAGTTGTGCATTCGATACCCTCATAAAATTACACTTACCATTACTTTTCTCAGATTCTTAATATGAACGCTATGAATAATATTTAAATAATCATAATAATAATAATAATAACAATTTATTATTCTATTCTAGGTGATTTGCCGGAATGGAATAATAACAACAATAACAGTAATATAATAGCAACATTAAAATAATAATAATTATAATAATAATAATAATAATAATAATAATAATAATAATAATAATAATAATAATAAAAATAAACAACATTAATAATAATTACGTTAATAATAACCATTATTATTATTATTATTATTGTTATTTATGATATTTTTATTAATATAATCTTAGTAGTACAGTAAAAAAATGGTTATAACTGACCATAATTTTTAAAGGGGTGGACCGGTAAGCCAGCGGAAGGTCTCGGTCAGATGACCAAAAGCTCCAACGGCGGGTCATCATCTGACTAAGACCTGCGTCAGGAAACACTTGTCCTTTTTCCCTGACGAACCTTACCTAACCTCTTAGTAGTAGTAGTAACAGTAGTAACTGAAGTAACAGGAGCAGTAGTGGTAGTAGTAGCACTGGGAGCAGCAGAAGAAATTGTAATAGCAATAATTGTATTAATATTATGAAGTTCATATAACTGCATGTTATGTGATTCTGTTTACATGGATTTATTTTATTATTTTTCTCAGAGATATTTCATAGATTTTGCACAATGCTATGAGCATAGGGAGCGTGGGAAGCCAGTGGTGAATATAGGTAGGCATACGTGAATGTGGGGAAAACATGACTGAACGTTGGAAGGCAATCGTAAGTGTGGAGAGACAATCACAAACTTAGGAAAAAGGGCGAGACTGGCAGGACACGAGTGAGGATTGGTAAACGAGGGAAGCGTTGAATGATAAGGGATATCAAATGGAAGTCAGTGGAGTAAATGGGAAGACAACAGAAAGCATGGGAAGGCAAGAACAAGATGAATAGACAAGAGCATGAGCCCAAGGCTGAGAAGACAAGGGTAGAGTGAGAAGACAAGGGAGAA
Source organism: Cherax destructor (assembly GCA_009830355.1). Taxonomy (NCBI): domain Eukaryota; kingdom Metazoa; phylum Arthropoda; class Malacostraca; order Decapoda; family Parastacidae; genus Cherax; species Cherax destructor. The sequence goes on along the minus strand of WNWK01001034.1, from coordinate 180,082 downwards.
CATGGGAATACAATCATGGTGTGCGTTGGACATCCAGTACGCAGGAGATAAAGAGGTGAGAGACTCGGTATTGACATCCTGGACCGGCAGTCGATAATGCAATGTTGGTGTCATGATTGCCTGGGAAACGATGTAACGATGCTCTATAAATGAAAACGGATGAAGGCAATAGTAAGTTTGAGCTGGACAAAACTTAATTTGAGAAAAATATTATAGGTTCCAATAGTAACTATGAAAATTTTTTAAAGCTGCTAACAAATTTCTCTGGCACCTGGATAAGTGCCAATAGTGCCAGGGAAAATATTTGCAATAGCAGTTCGAAGTTCTGAACGAAGACGAAAGAAAAGGATAAGGGTAATAAGAGTACATGGTTAAAATGGAAGTATCTAAATGAAAAAGAGTTACGAGTGGGGTGCCTAAGTAGTGTGGCTAAGTATTTAGTCAGCTTCAGTAGTGCAAGTTGCTGAGTGTGTTTTACAAGTATATATTAAATACTGTATTAGAAATGATCGAACAAATTTCAGAGAGAGAGGTAGGCTTGACTGATTTTGTGAAGGTGTCAGTCTTCCAGATTAATCAGGAAAAGATAAGTAGTATTTCCTTTGTTCTGACTACCAGCCTCTGGGAAACTTTTTATTTCTAACTCCTTCAAAATGTAGGCTTCAGAAAAGAAAGGCTGAAGTCAACTCGAAATGCTAAATTATTTTCGTAACAAAATATATTAATTTCACATACATCATTGCAATCCTAAACACCAAACAAGGTACTACATTGGTTTAATAAGAAATAACCACTGACTGGTGAGACCTATGTGAAAGTGACTTGCGAGAGGTCACCTTCATCTGGCGTTCAGAGGTAAGGCATGAGGTTTTGTATTTTTGTACTGTACTCACCTAGTTGTGGTTGCAGGGGTCCGAATCGCAGATCCTGACCCCGCCTCTTCAATGGCCGCTCTCGGTCACTCTTTCCGCTCCATGAGTTTTATCATACCTCTTCTTGAAGCTATGTATGGATCCTACCTCCACTACATCACTACCCAGACTATTCCCTTCCTGACAACTCTGTGACTAAAGAAATCTTCCTAACATCCCTGTAGTTCATCTGAGTCTTCAACTTCCAATTGTGACCCCTTGTTCCTGTGTCCCATCTGTAGAACATCTTGTCTCTGTCAACCCTGTCCTCTCAGTATTGTATATGTCGTTATCATGTCCCCTCTGTCCCTCCTGTTCTCAGTGTTGTCAGATCGAATTCTCTTAACCTCTCCTCGTAGGAAATGCCCTTAGCCCCGGACTAGCCTCGTTGCAAACCTTTGCACTTTCTCGTTTTCCCCTTACGTGCTTGACCGGGTGTGGGTTCCAAACTGGAGCTGCATACTCCAATATGGGCCTGACGTACATGGTGTACAGAGTCCGGAACGATTCCTTACTGAGTTTCCCAGAATACTAATCTTAGGTTCGCTAGTCTCCATATGCTGCAGCAATTATTTGGTTGATGTGCTCCTCAAATGTGCTAGGTATTATACACACTCTAAGATTCTTTTCCTTGAGTGAGGTTTGTAGTTTTTAGCCCCCTTGACTGTACTCTGTCTAAGGTCTTCTTTGCCCTTCCTCAATCTTCATGACTTTGCGCTTGGTGGGTTGAACTCCAGGAGCCAGTTGCTGGACCAGGCCTGCAGCCTGTCCAGATCCCTCTGTAGTCCTGTCTTGTCCTCCTCCGACTGAATTCTATTCATTAACTTTACGTCGATGCAAACAGGGACACTTCTGGTCTATTCCTGCCGTCATGTAGTTCCTATACCAAAGCAGCACCACCGGTCCTAGGACTGACCCCTGTGTTTTTACTCACCTATTTTGGTTGCAGGGTAGACTCACTCCTCCCCCCTCTTCACTAACAGCTACCCGTCCTCTCTTTCCTGCCCCATGAGCTTTATCATACCTCGTCTTAAAACTATGTATGGTTCTTGCCCCCCTGCATCACTTGCCAGGAATATTCCACTTCCTGACAACTCTATACTGAAGAAATATTTCTAACATCCCTTTGCTATCGGTCTTCAACCTCCAATTGGCCCCCTTGTTTCTGTGTCCCATCTCTGGAACACCCCTATCTCTGTCCACCTTTTTCTATTCCTCGCAGTATTTTGTATGTCGTTATCATTCTCCCCTAACTCTCCTATCCTCCAGGGTCGTCAGGCCGATTTCCCTTAACCTTTCTTCGTAGGACATTTTAACTCTGGAATAGCCTTGTTGCAAATTTACTTTCTTAATTTCTTGACATGTTGACCAGGTGGGTTTCAAACTGGTGCTGCATACCCAGTTGGGCCTGACGTACACTGTGTACAGAGTCTTGAACGACCTTACCAGGTATCCAGGTTTGCCGGGCCCTTTATGCTGCAGCGGTTATCTGGTTGATGTGTGCTTCCGGAGACGTGTCGGTATTATACTCACCCCAAGATCTTTCTCCTTGAGTGAGGTTTGCAGTCTTTGGCCACCTGCCTATATTCTGTCTGCGGTCTTCTTTGCCCTTCCCCGATCTTCATGACTTAGCATTTGGTGGGGTTAAATTAGGGCCAGTTTCCGACCACGGTCCAGCCTGTCCAGGTCTTTGTGTCCTGCCTGATCCTCATCTTTATTTAATTCTCCTCATTAACTTCACATCATCTGCGAACAGGGACACTTCTGAGTCTATCCTTCCATCTTGTCATTCACATAAACCAAAAATAGCACTGGTCCTAGGATGACCCCCTTTGGGGCCCGCTCGTTACAGGTGCCTCGTTACGTCATCCCGTACCTTGACTCTTTGTTCCATCCCCTGTCAGGTATTCTCTGATCCATTGCGTGCCCTTCCTGTTATACGCGCCTGATCCTCTGCTTCTGCACTAACCTCTTTTGAGGAACGTGTCGATGGCCTCCTTGCAGTCCAAAAAAAAGCAATCATCCCACCCCTCTCTCTCGTGTCTAACTTCTGTTACCTTGTCATAAAACTCCAGTAGGTTTGTCACACAGGATTGCCTTCCATGAACCCGTGCTTTGGTTGTCGTTTATAATCTTGTTCCGTTCCAGGTGCTCCACCACTCTCCTGATAATCTCAAGACTCTGCAAACTATGCATACTGTGTGTGTGTGTGTGTGTGTGTGTGTTGTGTATCACAAAAACAAAACACTACAGTGTAAGTATTTACTGTAAGTTTACACTCAATCCATATTTAAAGTAGATTCATTGGAAGTATTCTATCTAATGGAAGAAACAAAGTTTTCTTTCATACTGCGTGAGGACTAGAATTCCCTTAGTTATGTGCTGGTAAAAAAAAAAAAATCGTATTTTTAGATAAACAGTTATTGTCATACTCTTCTGAACCAGTAACAATACATCTTCCATGATAGCAGTTAACCATTTGTTTTTAACTTTACTGAGTGAACTGATATTGTCCATTCATGTGGTGTAAGCAAATATTTGATACCCTGCACTTAACATTCGTCAATAAATGAGATGCTTCATGTATCCAGTAATTGCATTGTCACTCCAAGTACTGCGTTATTGCATTTAGTTTCTTTTAATGGGCATATTACTTTTCTCTGGAAGTGAAAGGCCAGGATTTCGACAGATGAGTTAAAATTTCATTATGTAAGCCGGAGGTGGTTGACAATGAGCGTCAGTTTCTTTTTTAATTATCTCGTTAATTTGAGTGGAGTCAGACTAGCGTTGGATTGTAAGACTGACATAAAATATGAGACTAGTGTAGGATGCTGTGGTTGGTGTAGGATGCTGAAGCTCGCATTGAATGCTAAGCCTGGCAAAGAAGGTCAAAATTAGCATAAGATACTGTAGCTGACGTAGGATGCTAAGGTTGGCGCAGGATGGGGAAGGTTTAGAAGGAAGCTGACGTATATAGGTGAGCTTGACATCGGCTAGTGAGCCAGGCTTAGGATGCAAGGTTTATCCTTCCTGTCGTAAGAACTGAAAACTGAAAACCTATTGCAGGTTTACCTGCCTATATTTTCTGGCTCGTGGTCATGCAAGAGGAAAGGTCAACATCTACTTACTTTAATTATCTGTGTACTTTAATATTTCTTTTTAATATTTTTTAACGCTTCTCTGGGAAGCGTTAAAACGTATACATGTGTTCCAGAAATATACATGTGTTCTATATATATATGTGTGTGTTCTAGAAAGCAACTATATTATAGAAATAGGAGATTTATTTTGTCTTCATATATTTTTAAATACAAAATAAGAATTTTTGTAGAAAGTTTGCTTGAATTTGGATCGATATAGATGGGATACGAGGATATCAGTTTGCTAATACTATGAATGAAAGGAACGTTGATGCCCTAGGCCTAAGTAAAAAAAAATAAAAGAGTGGAAAAAATAAGAAATTTAATCATGTGTAACCTAGTGAATTGTGTTGTTTAAATTTTTAATTTAAAAGTGGTTTTATGAAAAAAAAGGATTATATTCAGTGTCTACGTATCTAGACGTGGAAAAAATATATAAAAAGTTCTGGAAAGTGTTTGGTGAATGTTCTATTGCAGAAGTGTAGAGATTCATTTGTTTGAATTTCGTTTGGAAATAACTAGCAATAAGCCATTGATGTTGCAAGGAAAAAAGAAAAAAGATAAGTGAGTATACAAGATATATTAAAATATGCTAGGAAAGAAGCCTGCTAGACTATGTTTCAGTGGGTAATAAGTTGAACGATAGGTTTGGATATACAAGATATCAGAGTGGTCACTGTGATGTCAAATCATTATTTAAATGTATCTAGAGCAGGAAACTAAAGCAGAGTACAGTGGAAATAATGTCAGTAGATAAAAGAGAGGTGAAAGTTAATAAAATAATGAAAATTATAATGTGAACTGAAAGACGAAAGATTAGGAAGAAAAAGCAATATTAAGTTGAATGTCGCCAAGATGTCCAAATGTTTTTCTGAATACATTTCGCAAACTTAATATACTAACTGATGAAACTGGTTCATCCTTGAAACAGTTATCAAGTCACAAGCGTCCAGTTTCTTTTTTCCCATTATGGGTCCCCCATTGTTAGAACTCACGCTGTTCTTAGGGGTCACAAAAGTTAATTAGTCAATAGTCGAATTCTACAAAGGCGGTGGAAGCTAGGATAATACGTTTTTTAAGACGTTATAACTATTACTTTGGTTACGTTTGAAAATAAAATTTAAAAATGCATGTCTTTGCTGGTTAGCCTAGAAAAAATATTAAATGTAAAAAAAGCGTTGTGTCTTATGAACAGTTAGTCGTCAATGCCTGACCGAGTGCGAAGACTCTGGTGGAAGAACAGTATTCTTAGGCGTCATTTTATCTATCCTTAATTGAGCGTTCGCTCGAGGGCTTTGGCAGTATTGACGAGTCAGAAACCTGTTAATACTGGTATTAACAGGTATTGGAAAGCGTTAATGTGTTTGAGGATATGAAACTGCCAACAGACGTCTGCTGGAGAGTTGGAGGGCAATCATAGGCGTTATCAGATAGTGTTAGTGGTCTAGCAGTAATATAGTATAGTTTGTTACTCTAATTATATAGGAGCTTATGTGCCCAGTGCGTACGCTACGCTCTCAGAAAATTTTAGAAGCTTAACCAAACAAATTTTTAACCTTTTCTCTGCTTTCGTCTTAAAACGTAGTCAACAGCAGATGAAAATCTTTCCCTTTACAATAAAGTAAAATATAAAATGGAAAATACCATTATATTAAATCAAAATTAAAACATAGCTGAGAATGAAATTCCAAGGCAAAAGTGGCTCTGAAAGTAAAGGTTGTCTCAAGGAGGTTGGCATTACAATTTTCTCTACTCAAAACACTGCAAACCCCTCACTATAAAGACAAATATTCACATAATACTAAGAATGTACTCTTCATCGATGCAACAAAAAATCCATAAAACGAGTTTTAAAGTCTTTTGGAATTAAGAACAAAATCTTTACGTCACCCTTAATGTCGTACTGGGATTTCTAATGCGTATTCTCAATGCCTTGGTAAGATTTAAATGAGTACTGGAGAATATCAGTATTATGTCTAGAACACGAACATATAGAACATGTTGCTTTATTTGGTGATTGTTCTCGTCAAGAATAACGTCTCCTGACGTGGATCTCAGTTATATGATGACCCACTCAACAGTACGCAACTGATAACAAGCAAATACAAGGGATCCACCCCGCAAAAATTCAACGTACCATATTGTGTTCTACCTCTACACACATCTTTGTAGATGTTGCTTTACCTGGCTGGCTGGCAAAATTTGCTAGTCAGATATACGCTGCTTGTTTGTCTATCATATTCACGATGCTTTCATCTCTTGATACGTCTATATCTGCCTCTGCTCTCTCTGTCTCTGTCTCTCTCTCTCTCTCTCTCTCTCTCTCTCTCTCTCTCTCTCTCTCTCTCTCTCTCTCTCTCTCTCTCTCTCTCTCTCTCTCTCTCACTACGCCATGAGATATAGAGATTCATTTTCTGCGTCGTGAAACCCTCGCTAGTTTCCGAACACCATTAGCGCAGCCATTACAGCAAGAGGAACGGAGACCTGTGATTAAGTATTCATCAAAGTGTGTAATGGCGGGCGGAAGGAGTCTGGCTGTATTACGTTGTTTACGGAGTGCGAAGGTATATGATATTTGTCGTGAAATTTCTTATAAAGTGCCGAGTGTTTGTTAATGTATTCACATAGGTTTACTAGTCTAATTGTGGCTGACGAAATCGAACCTCAGTGTCTGGCTCAGGCATCTTCACTGCTTATGACTGAGTTGACAGGTTCCATCCCTCATGAGTATAATCGAATATATCCTTTAAACTATATATACTTCCACAATATCCTCGTCCAACTAGTTCTACTTCCTGATCATATTAAGGCTGAAGCAGCTCTTCTTTGTAACTCATTTGTGTCATTAGCATCCAATTATGCCTCTATTCCCCCTTTTCGCATGTGTATGGACTGGAAATGCTCTTCATAGAAGGTAGAATATTGAGAAAAAGAGAAGATATGTTAACCACATATAAAACCATAAATAAGTACTTGAAAAAGACACATTATAAATATTTCTTCATACACTGAGTCGCTTCCTGTTGAAATGAGATTCAAGAGGAGGACGTGTGTTTAACAAATATTTTGATCTTTAAACATGAATGCAAATTTATTCAAGATGAAATCACATCTAAGCATATTCTCTAACTTACGTTCGGCCCATACTGAATTACGCAGCTCTAGCATGGAGTGCGGACTTGATAAAATATATAAAGAAATACAAAAAGATACTTCTGTTCATAAAGAGACGGACTGATTATGATGAGAGAAATCAGCTAAGCCGAAAGTGAGCAACGAGGATATATATAAATGGCTTTTGCTTCACAGGATAGTGAGAAAGTGGATCGAAGTAGACGAAGAGTTAGTGGAAGGAAAACATCATGTTCAATTTCGACAGTTGGTGTGATTGGTTCTTGGAGGCCATGAATCAGTAAAAGCGGTAGAGAATAGTTTAATGGCGGCAAGAAATTACGAGTCGGCTTCGACAAACAAAACTTGGTGAGTACAAGTAGATGAGTGCATTTCTGTATATTTCTGTAACTCAGCACTTAAGAGAACCAGCTGCATAACTTAATGGGGGATGAAGTGACGTATGAGCAAGTCTTAGGCATGCTACGGTAAATAGGTACTTGAGCGTTAATCAGCTGTCGTAGGTCTTATGTTGGGAGAGAAGGTACACTGCTAATGACAATAATGATGACAGGACACCACTAGCATAACTGTTTTCTTCTTAAAAAATTGGTAATCGAAAATAGGTAATTATTTGTTGATTAGTGGTTAAGCAGTGGTATCCTAAAAGCAAATACGTGAATGCGTAACAGTACATGCTAATTATGTCTAAGAAAAAATATACAGATGAGTTATCCATGGCACACTGCATTACAGAGAAGACTTTTTCCCACATTTTGACGGAATGTTATTGATAATTCAATGAAAACAGTTACCTTATGTGGAGTTTTTCTTTATTTCTAATGTTTATCACTGAGAAATCACTAAAACTATCTTTGTGTTATACCAACGACTTTCTTTCTGTTTAATACAAAGAACGATAGAGTTAAGTACCAAGTATGAACGAGTTTTATACCAAGTAGAATTAGATAAATACAAAGTAGAATGAGTCAAATACCAAGAAGAAATATATTAACGCTAACTAAAATGCGTTAAATACTTAAGAAATTAATTTAAATTCCAAGTATGAACCCGTATGAGCTGAGCTAAAATATCTTTTAATGCTTCATTTAATATCTAAGAGCTCTTTAACATTTTTCCATAAATTTCTTTCTTGCTATGGTATTACCTAGCTACGCCTGATCAAGAGCATGTGAATTTATATTCAGTAAATCAATTCCAACAAATCTATAATTAGCTAAAGAATAGAAAGTCACAATACCGTAGCTGGAATAATTCCAACACTTATTAGAGGTACGTTTTCCATGACGTTTCGGTTCATCCTGGATTAGTGTCAAATCACAGTTGTGATCTGATAGTAGTCCAGAACTGACAGAAACATCATGCTAACGTTCCAGTCCTAAGTGAGGGTTTTGGGTGAATCAGTAATTACCTACATTACAGCTACGGTATTGTGACTATTGTTCAACAGAAAGGTAGATTTCTACAACACGGCGCCTCCGAAAAGTAAAGGTCTGGTGTAGAGGTGTAAAGACTCGGTGTATCATGGATTGTATCACTGTTCCATACAACACACGCAGCCTTCCGAGAGACATTAATTACATTCGAGAAGATCGACTGATGCGAAGACGAATCCTCTTAATCAGCCCAGAGGGATCTTAATACCGTATTTCGTTGCTGCTAGGGATATCATGTTGCAATTATTAGCTTCTGATGAGGATTATTTTCTTCCAGTCTTCCTGAAGAGTTTTATTCGACTCGCTCTGATAGACGTAGGAAACTAATGCCAGCAAAGTAATAGCAGGAAAAAAACTAAATTGATCTCTGCTTAGACGCATTTAAACTGCTTTCTCTGTTACTAGTTGTTAGTTAGTTTTAAAGCCTGTTGGCTGCTAGTGGAACATTAACACTGTAATTCACTTGTTAAATAAACATCAGGAATACATAAATCTCAAAATTTAAATTCAAGTAAATTCTTTCTATGTCTCTCTCTCTCTCTCTCTCTCTCTCTCTCTCTCTCTCTCTCCTCTCTCTCTCTCTCTCTCTCTCTCTCTCTCTCTCTACATATATAGTTTTTGTTCTTATTTCTTCTTATCTCCATGGGGAAGTGGAACAAAATTCTTCCTCCGTAAGCCATGCGTGTCGTGGGAGTCGACTGGAATGCCGGGAGCAAGGGGCTAGTAACCCTTTCTCCTGTATACATTACTAAAGTTAAAAAGATAAACTTTTGTTTTTCTGTTTGTGCCACCCCGCCTTGGTGGGAAATGGCCGATTTGTTGAAAGAAAGAATATATATATATATATATATATATATATATATATATATATATATATATATATATGTCGTGCCGATTAGGTAAAACTTGCGATTTTGGCTTAAATAGCAACGCTCTTCTTGCCATATAAGACAAGCGAAAATTTGTGTATGCAATAATTTCGCAAAAATCATTCTGAACCTAACGAAAAATATATATTTCATTGTGTTTCTTTATTATTAAATTAATGTTAACGTATCTAAAATATATTTAGTTGGGTTAGGCTAAATTAAATTGCGCTTGTTGTAATAAGGTTAGGTAGGTTTTCAAAGTTTTTCTTGGTACAAAATTATAAATTTTTTCATTAACATATATGAAAAAAATATGTCTTTAAACGTATAAGAATTTTTTTGAAAGGACTTAATTTTAAATGAGTTCTTGCTAATTGACCAGTTTTACCTAATCGGCACGACATAATATATATATATATATATATATATATATATATATATATATATATATATATATATATATATATATGTCGTGCCGATTAGGTAAAACTTGCGATTTTGGCTTAAATAGCAACGCTCACCTTGCCATATAAGACAAGTGAAAATTTGTGTATGCAATAATTTCGCCAAAATCATTCTGAACATAACGAAAAACATATATATCATTGTGTTTGTTTATTATTAAATTAATGTTAACGTATCTAAAATATATTTAGTTGGGTTAGGCTAAATTAAATTGCGCTTGTTGTAATAAGGTTAGGTAGGTTTTCAAAGTTTCTCTTGGTACAAAATTATAAATTCTTACATTACCATAAATGAAAAAAATATATCTTTAAACTTATAAGAGAAAATTTTAGAAAGGACTTAATTTTAGATGAGTTCTTGCTAATTGACCAGTTTTACCTAATCGGCACGACATATATATATATATATATATATATATATATATATATATATATATAATATATATATATATATAGTGTGTATAGTGTATATTGCATAGCATGTGTTTAGCATGCGCACGGTATGTGCATAGCATGTGTGGTATATAGCGGTGTGTCGGTCATACAGTGTTGTTATAGTGACGCGTCCGGCCGGCCTACCTTATCACACATCCCCCATTCCTCCCTCGCCCCCCACTGCCCACCTCAAGGACGGGAGACCCTCTGCTCAACCACCACCACCATGAACCACATTCGGTATGTGTCATGTGCCATTTTCCCTACGGCTTACCACACAGTTTGAGGTATGGCAGATGATGCAGCCAGCCAGCCACAAAGCCAGGGAAATGGTGCACCCAACAATGAAAGAAGAGGCACATGTCAGGTGTGTGGAGAGTTTCGAGCACGCAACAGAGATGGCCTTATTCGTGCACACAATGGGTGTGCAGGATCACATAGGCCCCCAGCAGAGAGCAACCCACAGCCTCCACAGGCAGATGTCAATCCCAATGGCAACCTCCTCTCTTGCGAGAACCTTCTGCTGGCATTCAAATCCACTGCTAGCAGTACCCTATCCCACATTCCTAAAGCAGCTCGCCCATATGCAGCAGGGAAATTCACAGACCTTCTTAAGCAGGTGAATGGAGGCTCCACCAATTTAGAAGCCCGAGGCACCATTAAAGCATGGCGCAACCTGCTCCTGTTTGGCAATGTTTGTCTTGCAGTTCCTGAGAGACGAGGCAAACTGCTAACCACTTCAGTCATCAAGGCAGTGCGCAACTACCCAAGAACAGATAATTGTGTCCCTCTGCCCCATCATCGCAGGAATCACAGAGGTAGACCAAAGAAAAATTCCACTGAAAACGAGAAAATTTGCGCACAGGTTAGCAAAAAAATCGAAGAAGGCAACACAGTGGGAGCAATCAGAATAATTACAAGTGACGACACTGTAGCTCCCAAAGATGAGACCACAGCTCAAGCACTAAGAGACAAGCATCCGACAAGGGACACCATAGCCATCAACAACAACCCTGAAGGAGACCCCATCACTGAACAATTAATTTTGCCAGAATCAGAAGTTTATAAGGCGATAATGTCATTTCCAGCAGGATCTGCAGGAGATTACACTGGAATTCGACCACAACACCTCAAAGAGATGGTAAATTCAGTACTCGGCGCATCTGCATCAATCCTCCTCACCGAATTAACAACTTTTGTCAACAACTGCCTGGCTGGGCGAATCCCAGAAGAAATTAAACCTTTCTTTTTTGGAGCCTCATTATGCGCTTTGAAGAAGAAGGATGGGGGAATCAGACCCATTGCTGTTGGTAACACCCTTCGCCGCCTAGTTGCCAAAGCAGCAGTAAGAAACATTCGCCTAGAAGCTGACAGTTTACTCCAGCCACACCAACTGGGCTTTGGGGTCTCTCAAGGCAGTGAAGCCGCAGCTCATGCGGCAAGGGCCTACATCAGGGACCTATCAGAAGACAAGGCCGTAGTCAAACTTGACTTTAGAAATGCCTTTAATATGGTGAAGAGAGATAAGGTCTTGCCAGCCGTTCGAGATCGGTTCCCCAGTCTCTTTCCCTTCATTTCAGCTGGCTACAGCAAACCCTCGACTCTTTTGTTTGGGGAACATGAAATTCCCTCATCTGAGGGTGTTCAGCAGGGTGATCCACTCGCTCCACTTCTCTTCTGTTTGGCAGTAAGAGAACTAACTTCCAGCCTATGCAGCGAGCTCAACATCTGGTACCTGGATGATGGCACTCTGGCAGGTACTGGGGAGTCCTTGTTAGAGGACCTACAACGGGTGAAGACACAGGGAGAAGCCTTAGGACTCATCCTTAATCCCTCAAAGTGTGAAATTATCACAACAAATCAGGAAATAATCAATGCGGTGCAAACAATCCTCCCAGAAGTCACTACTACCACTCCATCCAACAGTACCCTCCTGGGAGCACCGCTGGGTCACCACGCCATCGACACTGTCCTCAAGGACAAAATGAATGACCTGAAAAGAATGGAGGAGAGAATAAGTGATCTTGATGCCCATGATGCCCTGTATCTCCTCACAAGGTGTCTTACTATGCCAAGACTCACTTACTTCTTGAGGTGCGCACCCTCTTTGAAAACCCATCACTTGACGAGTATGACGCACACCTGAGATTAACCTTCAAGAAGGCACTGAATCTGTCACTAGAGGATCAGCAATGGGAGAGGCAACCCTCCCAGTGCGACTGGGAGGTATAGGGGTGCGCAAAGCAAGGCAGGTAGCGTTACCTGCATTTCTGTCTTCGTGTTTGGCTTCCAGAGGATTAGTCAAGAGGATTGTCCCTGAACGTTTGAGAGGTGTGGTGGGAGCTCAAGACCCCAAGTTCATTGAAGCAGCAGTGCAGTGGGACATCCTGGCAGACTCCTCCAGTAGACCAGCTCCTCCCAAAGAGCACAAACAGTCCCACTGGGACAAACCGATCATGGAAAAAATTTCCAACACAATGCTCACCAACGCTTCAGGAAAGGACAAAGCTCGTCTCCTAGCGGTGAAGGCACGACACTCAGGAGATTTCCTTCTTGCTGTTCCCAATTCCTCTCTGGGGACTCGACTCGACCCACAGGCCATTCGGATTGGTGTTGCTCTTCGCCTAGCCGCCCCCATACTCACCGAACATAGGTGTATTTGCGGCAGGGCGACGGCTGACCAATTCGGACTTCATGGTCTAGTGTGTCACACATCAGAAGGGAAGTATGCTAGACATGAGGAGGTCAATGACATCATAAAGAGAAGCCTCGCCACAGCCCGTTGCCCAGCTCAACGGGAACCCCAAGTGCAGAGGTCTGATGGAAGACAAAAGCGTCCTGATGGAGCCACCATGCTACCCTGGAAGGATGGTAAGCAGATTGCTTGGGACTACACCTGTGCTGCCACATTGGCAGACACCTACCTGCCACACTCCTTAGCCGAAGTGGGTGGAGCTGCCAGCCACAGGGAGACCCAGAAGACCGCAAATATGAAGACCTTCCTCTTGCTATAACTTCATCCCAATAGGGTCGGAGACCCATGGAGCATGGGGCAAGTGTGCTCTAAAGTTTCTCAAGGAGCTGGGTGGAAAACTCATCATAGAAACCAAGGACCACAGAGCAACCAGTTTCCTCTTTCAGAGACTCAGTGTTGCGATCCAGAGGGGAAATGCCTGCAGTATTCTGGGCACGCGGCCCACTGCCGGGGAGTTGGACGAAGTATTTGACATGTAGCTCTGAGTTATCTATGTTGTTTTACTCCCCATTGTATTTTGTCTATATATATATATATATATATATATATATATATATATATATATATATATTATATATATATATATATATATATATATATATATATATATATATATATATATATATATATATATATATATATATATATACAGTAAACAGGTGATATTACAATATGCAGAACAACCACTGTGAAATAATAGTGAACTTCCAAACGCTTTCGTGATTTATCTCATTATCAAGGAACTGTAAAAATAAAAGATCATCAGAAGGCATATAAGGTCGAGATTACACCTAACTTATCAAATGAAAGATTAGATATAAATACAACCTCTGAAATTGCATTAGCCTTTTGTAACTTAAAAAAAATCCAATGACTTAACAGTTGATAAAATTAATATAAGTAAGGGGATGGTTTGTAGTTCTATAATAAAAAAAAATATTCCCAGTCGCCCTCAAAGATTTTTTAAGTCTTATGAAAAACTTATTTGTAATAAAAAAAATGCATATTATTAAAGCAGATAAAATAAATGCACTTGTAATATTTCAAAGAAACTGATTACCAAGGTAAAATGAATAATTTTTTAAATGATTCAGATACTTATTCCAAACTTAGAAAGAATCCCTTAGATACTGTTAACAGTAATTTTAATAAAACAATAAAAATACTACTGAAAGGAACAGATGAACTAATTAAAAAAATCATGAACGTCAATCCATCTTTACCGTACATATATGGATTAATAAAAGTACACAAACCAGGTAATACAGCCAGACCTATTATTAGCTCTATAGGTTAAATTTCCTATATTTTTTTTAAATTACTAGTAGATATGTTGAGCCAAGTTGCTGGAAAAAATTCTAACTTCATTGTAGATTTAGTAGACAAATTAAGCACCATCACTGATTTAAATGATTACAATATGGTTAGTTTTGATGTTACTTCTTTGTATACAAAAGTTCCAGTTGATGATTTATTAAATTTTCTATCTGAAGAACTTGTTAATTACTATTTACCATTGCCAGTACAATCATTGAGCTTATTAAACTCTGCACTGTTGATGCAAAGTTCAACGGCGGTTTTACACTCAGAAGTTTGGTATGGCAATAGGGAATCATCTCTAACCTGTCTTTAGCAATTTGCTCATAGAATATCTTGAAACAAGACTGATTAATAAAATCCTTCTCAATAGAGCTAAGTGGTACTGAATTTGGATACAAACCATTTCCTTTTTAATTATATAGTCTAACTCATTCCATAAATTTTACTGTTGAGTTTGGACAAAATAACTCAATGCCTTTTCTAGATGTATTAATTATTAAGGAGAAACCATGACTTTAAATTTAAAATTCATGGAAAACCAACAAATAACTGTTCTTATGTGCACTATTATTCTTCACATCATAATAGAGTTAAACTTTCTGTATTCTCATCAATGTTATTTTTTGAGAGCTTTGCTTATTTGCAGTCCAGATTTCATAGATGAAGAAATCTTTAAGAGTTATGAAATATCTAATGATCTAAAATACCCAAAACACTTTGATCTTTGTAGGATTGGATGGGTCAGTGGGTTAGAACGTCGTGAATTTTTGCTCACCATGAGGCGGGTTTGATCCCCCGGCTAACCGCAGTGTTGTTATATATATATATATATATATATATATATATATATATATATATTACGTGTGAAAAATCTGATTGACCCGTACGGGGTCATCATTATCCGGTGATGTCTGTATCTTATATGACGCAAGCAATGACGCAAATGTGACTCATGGAACCACGGTGATCAACGGGACCCGGTAAAGGTAGGAATTGTGGCCTATAGTCCAGTCTATGGTTGAGTCTATGTGTGCGTTTGTGTGCGTGTGTGTGTGTGTGTGTGTGTGTGTGCTCACCTAGTTATGTTTGAAGGGGTCGCATCATAGCTCCTAGCCCCGCCTCTTCTCTGGTTGCTACTAGGTCCACTCTCTCCCTGCTCCATGAGCCTTATCATACCTCTTCTTAAGGCTATGTATGGATCCTGCCTCCACTAAATCACTCTCCAGACTATTCCACTTCCTGACAACTCTATGACTGAAGAAATGTGTGTGTGTGTGTATGCCGTTTCGTAACTCTTCGTTGTACAAACAACAATGGTTGAGCTCTTCATAGGGGCTCAGGAAGAAGTGCTATTTTCCAGGTGGCTAACGAAGTTGTAAGAGTCACTTCTAGTTAAAAATTACGAAAGTTTGAGTCTTATTCCGTCTTCTTTTTTCAATTATTAGACCTGAAAGATCTTTCTTTGAAAACTGATGGAAAAATTTGAATTTATTTTCTAAGTTTAGCTTGGTTTTAATAGAATTGAATTTTTAATAGAATATTTAATAGAACTGATTATTATCATTGGCATTATTATTATTATTATTATTATTTTTACTATTGTGGACGGAACGTCGTCTTTCCGGGATAAGAAAGTTTAGCTGTATGGCTATATGACTTTACTTAACTTCCTTACAAATCCTCCTTCCCTTTACATTTCCTCCTCTTTCTCTTACATTCATTCTCTTACTTTCTTTCTCTCACCTTCTTTCTCTTACCTTCTTTCTCTTACCTTCTCTCTCTTACCTTCTTTCTCTGGATGCTGCTACGTTAAATATAATGTAAGAATTGAAGATAATGCAATAACGGTGTGGCGTCGTAGTCAACGCTGATGATAAAATAAGGAGGAAAATTTAAATGAACTTCTATATTAGTTGGCAACGTCTGTGATTGAAGCATAAATCTCTGAAATGGGAAGAATGAGAAAATGGCTTTGTGACGCAAGTATTCTTGGTCGAATTATTGCTGTGGATCCCTTGGTTACTGAGTCTTCTGAATATACATATAAAATGAAGAAAGTAATGAATGAATGTTGCTTCTCATCTCCATTTGTATATATAAAAAATAGAGTTTAAAATGTTTAATATTATGTGAGTTCTGCGTGAGTAATAGTTTTATGTTGTGCAACTGGGTAAAACCTAACCCAACGTAACATAACTAACGTAATTCGACATAACTTTGCACAACCTAAAATAACAGATTATAACTTTCTTCGTTATGGGCAGAAATGGAAATGGCTGTCTTTGCTTATTTTCACTGTGATTATCCAGGTTCGCTGACTGACTTAATAAAGGTATTATTTTTTTCTGAAATCGCCCAAAAAAACATTTTACACAGTAAATAACTTTATTCCATGGTGCAGATATCTTGTATATAGTAAAATATATAATATTACCTGAAGTCCGCCGAGGTACTGACTTTAGTTATAGACTGAAATGTAATAACTAGAAAGAAAAGTTAGTTAATGTAGGACAGCAGGAGGGAGGGAGGGAGGAGAAATTGTCTCCCTAATGGAGCTTCGCAAGTTGCTGTAACTTTTTATTGGACGAAGATGAGCCATTTGATGTCTTGACAGGAGATGCTCGTGGACATCACATCTAGGGTCGCAGCCTCCCTTGTTGTCTTTCACACTTGTCCTGAAGTCGTACAGTTCCAACTCTGGGTAGAGGCACGAAACCTTTACTAACTTCTGTAATCATTCCGAATAGCTGTGTGTGTGAGAGAGAGTCAAAGGGTAGGGAACAAATATGTATATAAGAAGGAAGAAAATGATACAACGTACATTCGAGATATTATTTAATGTAAATGGGCAATATATGTAGCGTGTCTAATAGAGACCCTGCTGAGAGTAATACATTTATCAAGGGAAGTGCTCCTCTATTTCGTCATTACCACCAACAGCAAAATTAACCTTCTCTCGCTGAAATAATAACGCTCAAACTTCATCAATTAATGTAATTCAATGATCTCTTAACTCACTTTTTTATTTTTGGTGAACTTCGTGTTATGTGTTTTGTATTGTAATATTTATATATTTTTTTGTATCTTTTTTTTGTTAATTAGACTTGTCAAAACATGGAGGTTTGGGTAAGAAATATTTAAAATATATTTTTGTATGTATATGGCAAAAAAATATGTGGCTTATATTAAAAAATATTATGTTTTACTATATTCATATCCAAGCAAGACTGATTTCAATATCCAACACTCAATACAACTGAGAAATTAGAATATAATTCCGAATAGACGCAGAAAGAAGCGAATTACAATTTCCATTTTCACTTTTGAGTCCTGAAATCCTTGTAAAGACTTTGAACACTTAATGCAGAACATTCAAAACTAAGAACACACAATATGAAAACCATAAATCGAAAACATACAAAGACACAAGCAGAACTTGCAGAACATACGTAAAATATGTAAAATATGCAGCATGCGCAGAGCAAGTTCAGTAAAACACTTGACAACTCTTCACTAATAACAAGTACCACTGTTGGTATTATTTACCTTTTCGTTCAGCTACAGTATTACAACGAACATTATCACGTTAGTGAAAAACAGTACTTTTGACATTTCGCTGATCATGAGTATTTAGGTTTAAATCTTCACACTTGTTCCACAGCGTTTATGTCCCGCGTTAAGCCGGGTTTAGAGCACTTCACCTGTTCAGCAGCATTCGTTTTGTCAAATAACACGATCTTATATTTTGTTGATATAATTTTCTAAAAAATCAGCTTGAGCTTCACGAAATTATCATATTTATTGATTTTAAATACCAATTAAATTTACGCTGGCCTAATATACGTAAATTTGATCAAGATTAGGTTAGGTTGCTAAGTCGATTTTGTCCAAAAAGTCAAAATATGCATACAGTGCTAATGCAGGAGCATATATTTATTTATGCATACAAAATAATTAGGTTTGTGTTGCATTTCTGGCAATAGAGTACGACCTATGTCCCGTACATCAAATTGTTCAATCCCTGATTTAGAAATCAGAATATTTCTCTTGTTAGAAAATGGCAACCTGAACGGCCCAAGTGCCGTCGACAAGCCTTTAAACCTTTGTAACAAAGTAACTAGTATGAAGCAGAAATCCTAAAGATGCCATAGCAACTACCCATGTAGGTACAGTTCCACTCTTTACCAACACGGGTCATTTCCCGCTAAATGGTCATTCCGACTCATTATTAATGAAAATGAGACGAGTAAAAATGTAACTATATACCACCCTCTAGGTATATTTAACATCGCTTCCAGTAAATAAAACGTACCCTGCGCCAACGTGAAATAGCTCGAATTTTAAAAGTACTGGACAAGCGGAATATCGGGACTGTCTGGCGACGGTCCGAGAGTAAGGTTAAGTACCTCAATTTTATCTAAATTATTTCAATAAGTAAGTTACATTAATTCGAGGGTAATGTCTGGACACTGGGGAGACGCCGGAGTTTCTTACTGCGACGGTAACAATACGCTCATTATGTATGGTGTGAGGACTGGGCCTTCCGCATTTTCTCTCTTTAACGTTTCCTGGTATTTCCGTTATAATCTAGGAAATATGAGTCTGGTGCCAAGAACACAAAGGTTGGGTGTTGACACTGCTCTTGATCCTCCGCTTGTTGGTGGTACTAATGAATACAGTGAAAGTTTTATTGCTCAAAAATTATTACTTGGAGTTTACCTGGAGTCGCTTCCGGAGGTGACCGAGACCGTGGCCCGGTCCCAGACCAGGTTTTCTGATTGCTGGCCTCATCGAATAAGATGTTAGTGCCCGCCGCCCGCAGTCCAATGTACGCACCACAACCCGATTGATCAGGAACTGTTTTGAGGAAATCTGTCGCGTCCCCACTTGAAGACAGCTAGGGCTTGTTCATAACACCCTTATGCATAGAGGGAGAACGTTGAAGAGTCGTGATCCCTCAACACTTATTGAGTTCTCTCTCACTATACTCATCGATTCACTGATTTTAAAAAGAGGTATCCTGCACCGTCTGCCAAGCCTCTTGCGTTCAGAAGTAGTATTTTCAGTATGCAGGTTTGGTACCAAAGCCTTCAGTATCTTCCAGGTGTAGATTACGATGTATTTTTCTCACCTGCGTTCTATGAACTATAGTTCTAGGGACTTCAAGCGCTTCCAGTAATTTAAGTGCTTAGCTGTATATGTACGAACTCTGAAGGCTCTCTGTACACTTTCCAGCTCAGCTATTTAATTTGCATTGAAATTGGCCAATAGAACACAGCAATACTTTAGTCTAGAAAGAACTACTAATCGGTAGAGAGTCATCATTGGCTTGGCATCCCTTGTTTTGAAGATTCTAGTTATCCATCCTATCATTTTTCTTGCATTTGCAATAATAACGTTGTTGTGCTCCTTAAATGTGAGATCTTCTTACATTATCACTTCCAGGTCTCTCAAATTTGACTTAGGTTCTATTAAATGGTTTGAATTTGTCTTATACTCTGATCTTGTAGCTCTGGAACAAGCCTTGTTACAAACTTTTGCACTTTCTCTAATTTCTTGACGTGCTTGACCAGGTGTGGGTTCCAAACTGGTACTGCATACTCCAGTATGGGCCTGACGTACACGGTGTACAGTGTCTTGAACGATTCCTTACTTAGGTATCGGAACGCTATTCTCAGGTTTGCCAGGCGCCCATATGCTGCAGCGGTTATCTGGTTGATGTGTGCTTCCGGAGACGTGCTCGGTATTATACTCACCCCAAGATCTTTCTCCTTGGGTGAGGTTTGCAGTCTTTGGCCACCTAGCCTATATTCTGTCTGCGGTCTTCTTTGCCCTTCCCCGATCTTCATGACTTTGCATTTGGCGGGGATAAATTCGAGTAGGCAGTTGCTGGACCACGCGTCCAGCCTGTCCAGGTCTCTTTATAATCCTGCTTGTTCCTCATCTGATTTAATTCTCCTCATTAACTTCACATCATCTGCGAAAAGGGTCACTTCTGAGTCTATCCCTTCCATCATGTCATTCACATATACCAAAAATAGCACTGGTCCTAGGACTGACCCCTGTGGGATCCCGCTCGTCACAGGCGCCTATTGTGTTACCTCATGACGTACAATGACTCGTTGTTGCCTCCCAGTCAGGTATTCTCTGATCCATTGCAGTGCCTTTCCTGTTATACGTGCCTGATCCTCTAGCTTCTACACTAATTTCTTGTGAGTGTGTGTATGTGTATGTGTGTACTCACCTAGTTGTACTCACCTAGTTGTGGTTGCAGGGATCGAGGCACCGCCTCTTCACTGGCCGCTACTAGGTCACTCTTCCCGCTTCATGAGCTTTATCATACCTCTTCTTAAAGCTACGTATGATGGATCCTGTCTCCACTACATCACTTCCCAGACTATTCCACTTTCTGACAACTCTGTGACTGAAGAAATACTTCCTAACATCCCTGTGAGTCATTCAAGTCTTCAACTTCCAACTGTGACCCCTTGTTGCTGTGTCCCATCTCTGGAACATCCTGTCTCTGTCCACCTTGTCGATTCCTCTCAATATTTTATATGTCGTTATCATAGTACCCTTATCTCTCCTGTCTTCCAGTGTCGTCATGTCGATTTCCTTTAACCTCTCCTCGTAGGACATACCCCTTAGCTCCGGGACTAGTCTTGTTGCAAACCTTTGCACTTTCTCTAGTTTCCTTACATGCTTGGCTAGGTATGTGTTCCAAACTGGTGCTGCATACTCCAATATGGGCCTAACGTACACAGTGTACAGGATCCTGAACGATACCTTATTAAGATGTCGGAATGCTGTTCTTAGGTTTGCTAGGTCCCCGCATGCTGCAGCAGTTATTTGGTTGATGTGCGCCTCAGGAGATGTGCCCGATGTTATACTCACCCCAAGATCCTTTTCTTTGAGTGAAGTTTGTAATCTCTGGCCCCCTAGACTGTACTCCGTCTGTGGTCTTCTTTGTCCTTTCCCAATCTTCATGACTTTGCACTTCGTGGGGTTGAACTCCAGGAGCCAGTTGCAGGACCAGGCCTGAAGCCTGTCCAGATCCCTTTGTAGTTCTGCCTGGTTCTCGTCCGATTGAATTCTTCTCATCAACTTCACATCATCTGCAAACAGGGACACTTCGAATTCTATTCTTTTCGCCAGGTCGTTCACAAGTACCAGAAACAGCACCGGTCCTAGAAGTGACCCCTGTGGCACCCCGCTCGTTACAAGCGCCCACTCTGACACCTCACCTCGTACCATGACTCACTGTCGTCTTCCTGACAGGTATTCCCTGATCCATTGTAGTGCCTTCCCTGTTATCCCTGCCTGGTCCTCCAACTTTTGCACTAATCTCTTGTGTGGAACTGTGTCAAACGCCTTCTTACAGTCCGAGAATATGCAATCTACCCACCCCTCTCTCTCTCTTGTCTTACTGCTGTCACCCTGTCATAGAACTCCAGTAGGTTTGTGACACAGGATTTCCCGTCCCTGAAACCGTGCTGGCTGTCGTTGATAAGCTCATTCCTTTCTCATGCCTGGGTAGTTCTTGTAGTTTGCCTTCATTCGTCCTGCCCTTCCTGCTTCCCTCTCCACTTGTAACTCTACTATATATTCAAGCTTAGAACCACGTGATCACTGGCCTGAGGGGTCTTTCATATGTGATGTCCTCAATATTTGCACTATTCAAGGTGAATACTAGGTCCAGTCTCGCTGGTTCATCCTCTCCTCTTTGTCTGATAGTGTCCCTTACGTGTTGGTACATGAGGTTTTCTAGTACCACCTCCATTATTCTAGCCCTCCACGTTTCTGGGCCCCCCATGTGGCTCCAGGTTCTCCCAGTCGATTTCCTTGTGGTTGAAGTCACTGATAATCAGCAGCTTTGCCCTGCTCGCATTAGCCCTTCTGGCCACTTCAGCCAGTGTGTCAACCATCGCTCTATTACTCTCATCATAGTCTTGCCTTGGCCTCCTGCTGTTCTGTGGTGGGTTATACATCACTGCAATTACCACATTGGGACCTCCAGACTGAAGTGTCCCTATTATGTAATGTCTTGCTTCTCCTGTCTCATCTCTCCAGCTCATCAAAATCCCATCGGTTTTTGATGAGCAGTGCCACTCCTCCACCCCCTGTGTTCCCTCTGTCTTTCCTCAGGAAAGACAGTGTGTGTGTGTGTGTGTGTGTGTAAGGACATTTTCAAGAGGTTAGGCAGGGTACAAACCTGGGCAAGCAAAATGGTAGTGAACCGTTCTCCACACTTGGCAATGAGGCTATAAAAAATAATTGTAAAAACACCTACTATCCCGTAAACATTGAAACATTTTTAAACAATACTCATCCCGCCGATCAACCAGTACCACAATATATATTTTGTCCAACTGTCGTCAATGAGTCTGAAAAAAAAACGTAATAAACATTGTAACTGATTTGAGAGGTTTGGTAGAAGTTCGTACCGTTGCCAACAAAATGCCAGCCAAATACCAGACCATGAAGCTACAATAATGAATTGTGAAACTAGTCACCAACTGAAAGCTTGGAAAAGTTAGAATAGCCACCAGCTGCGATCCACTGCAAGCCAATTCAGATACATGTCTATGAACCTTTTGCTTTTTGCTTTGTGTTTATCTCGGTGAGGATTCTATGACGATACTCTGTTAATGCAATGAAGAGTTAATTCTTGTTATGAAGAAAAATGTAGCCTAGAGTAATCTTTTTTTAGGTTTATGGATGAATACTTAATATTCCCATATATTCTACTAAGGTTACTCATGGAAAAATTATGCATAATTTCTACTTCCAGGTCCTATTCTTCGTTTGCGTGTGAGTATACGCTTGTATGAATATATGTCTACATCTTCATGCTATCAGTATGTATGTGTGTGCCGGTGTATATCTAAATCACATGTCCTCACTATGATCGTCGTAGAGGCAAGGCTATATGGTTCTCACATGTTATCTCTTATATTTTCAATGAGATAATGTAATCGAATATAAACAATTCTCTTTGCTTACGTCAAAAGTGATATTTATACGTGATTTAAACGGTAATATAAGTTAAATTATGAAAATGTTCCTGGTAGGAGTATTTATTATGCCCCATGAATTTTAAATCACGATATATAAATTACTACACTTTATGTAATAATTTATATATCGCATTTATATATTTAATGGTAGCCTTATATGTGTAAAGTTTAGAGTTTTATGTGTCATTATATTCAGCTGGTGCACAGTAGAGTGCGCATCCTGTGTTTAGGATGAGAGAAGTCCGTCACCAGACACATGCAGTCATGTCTGTTTTACTGTGACTCTCTCTCCGTTAAGGTCTTCAGCAGTTTTTAATAGTTTAATTTTTTTTACATATATTTAATTATACAGTATTAACGTAAGCTATAAAATGATATGGAAAAAATTAAGAGAGTTTCATTAAGCTGTCGTACATATATTGTGTCGGTTACATTTTTTTAAGTAAATTGAGTAATTTTTGCAGTTAGTTTTATCTGCATAGTTTAATTATTAATATTTTTTGTCATATATCATACCCACTTGCGTGGGGTCACCTATCTGCGTGGGGTAACCCACCTGAGTGGGGTCACCCACCTGCGTGGGGTCACAACTCTTGCTAGGTCTGTTAGAAGAAAGTTTTATGAGCAGCAAAACAATGGTAGAGACTTCCCTTGAGTGTGGAAGTTTACAAGAGAAATATAATAAACACTAGTCGGTGAGGGGCAGCAACTCATGTTTACAGAATCAGTAATTCGATGTATACAGTAAACATCTTTTTTCCGTTTCTCTCTACATCGGTTACTGTCTTTCATAGACAGTAACCGAATTGTAACGAGACTGTGTCTTTACCCCTTACAATGCTCCTTTCGAATCGTTTAAAATAGCCTTCTGGTATGTTGAAATTGGGACATAAAGTAATCATATACTAATTGAAAATTTTCGTTTATACTTAAAAATTGTTCTAAATGTAATGGAAGCAGATTTCCAGTTAATATTCTGGATAATCTTTTAATTTACTGTACAGATGCTGAACTGTTTTAAGTAAATCTTACATTTCTTCTGTTCATTAAAGTTAGTAATTCAAATTTTCCTTGTCCTCTGTATAATCTGATGCTGTTTTAGCAAGAAATTTTATGAACACCGGATACAATGTTATTCGGCTTTTAGCAACCAATCCTGTTCTACAAGATCGAATTCTTAACGCTTTTATTTTACTTTAGGTTACGATAAATTAGGTTAGGCTTTCGTTGGATTAGGATAGTGAAGATAAATCTAAAAACGTGCTTTAAACCTCAAATAAGCCGTTTATAACAACCAGCCGCGAAATTTCTGGTTTTCAGGTGGCACTTAAAAAAACAGGCTAAGTTTAAATCAGTGTTCAAATTTCTTGTAGTTTGAAGTTGGGCTGCTTTGTGAGACCAATGATAACTCAATGTCTTATTTAATAAGGTAAATGGGCAAAATTATGGAATAATTTTCGTGTTCTGTCAAATGTTTTTGTGGTAAGGAATAATCTAACATCAAATTATTTTCATAATTTATCTTACTGACTCTGTGACAACTATAGTTAATTTCTAACTTAAGCTTTTCGTATAAACCTTTTTGAATAGCTAAGTCTTTTGAACTGTTCAATGAATGTGATAATAATGCCCATATGTCTAGCAACAAAATTAAAAAATAAGATTTAATAGTAATATTCGGAACACTTATCCGTTGATAAAAAATATACCACTATTTTTAGTGCTTGTTACTGATAGCGAGTTAAACCCAACAGATATATAACCGGAGAGACACCAGCAACCCTTACCAGTGTATCTCAAGCCGAAGACATGTTCAGAGTCCTCGTCCAGACCCTCCTGCTGGGGGTTGCCAGCCTCACACTCCTGCACACAGGTACTGAATCATGTATCCAGCCTCTTTATTCACACATAATTTTTCAGGTCGTAGGTATCTTCATGCATACCGTATATCCATAAAATGTTTCTTGAAGATATTTCCATACGAAATACAGACCAGACATGTAAATTAAAAAAAAAATAACTGGAAATTGGATCTGCTATGTGTTATGCTCCTTAAATATTTAAAGATATTCACTTTACAGGAGTGGAGGCTCAGATGTGTGAGACCATCTCCATGATCACCGAGACCCCTAACAGCTACGACGCCAACTTCACTGCCCAGACCCTCATACCACTAGTTAATGGTGTCGACTGTATAATTACTTTCGACGTCCCACCTGAGAGCATAACTGTGAGTTTCGTCATTACTGCGACAAGGCTAGCAAAATATTTTCCCCAGGGATAACAAATACATAAAGTATCATATACGAGGTTTAGTGGTAGAGAGTTCGGCTCCCAACCAATGGGACTGGAGTTCGATAGGCGGAGTGAAGTACATGGGCAATTTGCTGTTTTTTTGTTTTACTAAGAAATGAATAATTACCTAAGAGTTAGGCTAACGTTATCAACCTTATCCTGGTCCCAATACTGTTCTTTAATTTGGGCAAGACCATAAATTGGTTCTAAGCGTGGTCTCTTCTGATCCACAGTTCTGGGACGGTTCCTTGGAAAAGATCGACGACACTCACTACAGGTTTTACAACGACAGGTTCTACGAGACGGGCGTCATTATACAGCCCTTCCACTTCAAGGTGTCCTACGCTGACGTCAAGCCCAACATTATTGGCATTGAACTGAATGGCCAGGATGTTTGCGGTGGGTGAAGGATTTTGCTTATTTGCTTGCTGCTTCTTCATGTATGCCCTTCAGTAATAGGCTGAAAAAAAAGAGCTTAACATTTGAGTGTAAATAAATAAAAACATAGAAACATTAAATGCCTCTCCTCACATAAACGTCATCTTTCCTTAACCATTCCCTCACCTATATATTTTACAGTTTTGACACTAAAATATGTACCTCAACCATTCCCTTTCCCTCTAGACATTTATTGCTTATTTCGTAATATAGCAGTTCTTTTATCTATCATTGTACATCCGTCCTTTCCTCCCTCTATATAAAGTATTAAATTTTTCCTTCTCTTTATTGCTTCTGCATTCATATTCATTTCCTTTAAATGTCAATTTCCTGTCGTCTCTGCCTCCTTCCTCGCAAGTCACATCTTACTCACCTACAGACGGGACCCTGAAGTGGACCACTGAGACACCTTTCATAAACACCTGCGAGCCTACTGGAATGGGGAAATATGACTACGCCCAGGTCAGTATCATGACAAATTCGCTAAATCAAATTGAATTATTAAATGATCTGTTTGGATTCCTTCTTATTTTCCGTAAACTTGCATATGTCCTAACTGGTATCCTCCCTGACCTCTAGGTCTTGTGCATGTCCTTCCTGTTCTACGAGGCTCAGCGGTCAGGTCATCTGCCTGAAGATCAACGCGTTACTCCATGGAGGTGGGACTCGGCCTTGGGCGATGGCTCTGATGTGGGTCATGACCTTACTGGCGGTTACTACGACGGTGAGAGAGAGGGGTGGTCAATGTGTCTGTCTGTCTGCTAGAGTGTGTACAGTATATGAACAATATATAAACCATCACCTGCCAGCTACAGTAACACCTGCCTGACCTAGGAAAAATTTCTCCCCAACAGCTGGTGACCACGTTAAGTTCGGCTTCCCGATGGCCTATACAGCCACTGTCTTGGCCTGGGGGCTCATCGACTTTGCTGAAGGTTATGAGAAAGCTGGTAAGTAGTTAAGTCTGTTTTGTTATATCTTGTTAAATAGCGAATAACTCTGATGTTACTTTACATCAACAATGACCGTACATGTCGTAATTCTAATAATAATTTACTATCGTTACTTGAACAAATCTCCTGTAAACTATCAAAATATAGATAAGCCTACACAAAATTCATGACACATCTACACTACGTTCCCAAATGAGGTACAATACCCCACAAGCTATGGTATACATTAACATCAAATCTGTAACTTATCAGTAACATGTCCAAAACAAGTCCACAACATGTCGTTAACTACTCAAAAACGTAATGACACGATTACGAGCTGGCCTGGAGTTTTACGACTCACTCGCCACGAGTTCAATCCCCGCCCGTGGTGTGGTTTACTCAAAAACACGTCCACTTAAGCACTCGTTAGTAATGCATCACCTTCACATCCAAAATAACAGCTGTAACATATCAGAAACACGCATATAACATGTCTCAATCACGTCGTCAACAATAGGTCGCTGGCAGCACTAACGTGTGTCTACCCTCAGGTCAAACGGAATACGGTCGTGCTGCAGTCAAGTGGGCCACAGACTACTTCCTCAAGGCCCACACTGCTGAATATGAATTTTACGGCCAGGTGCGTCCACTCTCGCTCCTTGTAACCTCATCAACGTTCTCCAGCTCGTACCTGTAACACTCACTAATTACCCTAGAGTACATTAGCTGACGCTGTTAGTTATACGTGTAGTAAAATATTTAACTGACAGTATTAGTCACAAATGTATCTAGTTGATGAAAAATTACTACCAGTAAAATAGTTGACACTAATAATCACACTAGAGAAATTTAAAAAAGTTCCACATTCAATAAACGTTAATAAACGTATGTGCAAGAATTAGAACTGCTTATATTACAATGTAATGACAATAGCGCAATAATTCAAGTAAATGTAATTTTTTTCAGCTTATCATTAACCCTTAAGATTTATTGCATTTGTTTGGTTTAAATACTGTTGTTTATCTCATGAAATGAAACACGATTTGATATATATATATATATATTTGCATTAGCAAAGATATAAACTATATTTTTTCTTTCACATTTCACGTGTCTGGTCTTAGGTTGGAGCTGGACAATTGGACCACAGCTTCTGGGGTCGACCTGAAGACATGCACATGGAACGACCCTCCATGAAGATTGACAAGAGCGCCCCAGGTCGGTAAAGCTGTAGCTTGAATGGTTAACTTTTGAGGCAATTGCATAGATCCCTGCACAAAAGTTATACATGAACAAAGGTTTTTCTCTTATAGTTGAAGGTTTCTCAGCAGCCTTAAATTTAAAATTCATTACTTCACTGTGAATATACATCGAGTAATGCGCATCTTTCGTTGCAATCAAAGGTGCGTTAAGGTTTTTCTTTGCTTATAAAACACCGTGATGAGAGGTAACGAGGTTTTCAATTTTTTTCCACAGGATCTGACCTGGCTTGTGAGACTGCTGCCGCCCTCGCTGCCGCCTCCCTTGTCTTCAAGGTAATATTGCTGTTGTCCTCTCTAATGTACCCTCTCACCTTATTCTGCTTTCCCTCGTTCCTGTCATGCTCTTTCTCCCACTCCACTTTATCTTTCACCCCATTCTACCTCCCTCTCTACACCAACTTCACTTACTTTTATATTATACAGTTTCCTGAATACCTATAGTGAGGCTCTCCCGAAAGATACAGTCTATCACTCAGTACCAGTTATCACTCTCTTCTTCATCCTTCGTCTGTAACACTACAAAAAGGTCAGGGAAGACTCTGGGTAAACCTACAATACTCATCCGAACATAATACAACATGGGGCTGAGGACCCTCCCTTGAGATACGCCTAACTGCATTCTCTTTACCTGTGTAATTCACCTAAAACATAAAGTTAGTTCTTCATGTTAGATATCTTTTATTTAATATTAGTAATATTGTTAAACCCACTTTACGTCTTGCAGGAGGTTGATTCCGCCTATGCAGCCGAGCTGTTGGACGTAGCCAAGGAGCTCTATGCCTTCGGTGATGAGTACCGCCTCGAGTACCACTTGTCCATCACCGACGCTACAGACTTCTACAGGTTGGCGTAATGACTTTTATTTATTAGATGCATCACAAGCTAGTTAGTATTATATATGTTTTAAATTATATTATTAAATAAACAAATTGTTTATTCCTCAATGGGGGCCCGTATTTATTAATATATTTAATAAGTACTATAAAAACAACTTCCTTTAGCGCCAAGCATGGAATTATGTCCTGTGACGAAATATTTCTTTACTAGTTGAATCAGTAAGTAACACTAAGTAAGCTTGGTGTTGGGTTCAACATCTAATGAGGGAGAAAATAGAAGTAATTTTACGTGTGTCACCGAAAGGTAGCGATGAGTAGCAAAGACGTTATGACATTCTCTCGATGAGTTTTAAATGTCTTCCTGGTTGGTATTTAATATGATAACAGGTCGTGGAGCGGGTACGGAGATGAGCTGCTGTGGGGAGCGCTGTGGCTGTACCGGGCCACAGAAGATGCCACCTACCTAACCAAGGCTCAGGAAGCCTGGGATGAGTTTACTCTGGGCGAGGGAGCACTACAGTTCTCCTGGGATGACAAGAAGGCCGGCGCTTATGTAAGTAACTAAAGTCGTTATTTAAGTGTTCCAACAAAATGGTGAAATATTTTTCTAGTTTAATCAATTTTGTTGCCTAATTTAATTATATATTCAACTGTCATAAATCTTCTTGATATCCTGCTTTTTCTTATGAAGGAAATAATTATTTACACAATAGCTCTCATGCCGGCATAAGCCCCCATGACTATATAATAGCTATAGATTATTATATAGTCATGGGGGTAGTAGTAATGTATGTTCCAGCCTCAAACAAAAACCCTCTTTAACAAATTATTTGCTGAAGACTGTCTCAGTTTGGGGCCAAAATATTCAGATCATTCTAATCCGTATCTTATTTTTCGTCTATGTGGGATTTACCTGGTAACTGATCAGTGTTTATGCCACATATACAATAGCAAAACACATCCACATATTAAACTTACACCTGTTTCTCTACAGGCTCTGGGCTCACTGGTGGACCCCAGCAATACCTTATACGAGGAAGCCTTAAAGGCGTTCCTTTCTTACCTGAAGAATGAGGCCACGTACACCCCAGGTGGTCTTATCTACCTGGACCCTTGGGGCTCCAACCGTCACGCTGCTAACGTTGCCTTCATCTCCCTCTTTGTAAGTTCATCATTACTTATTTGAAGTAACTATTGCCAAATTTATATATTCTTCTTCTTTCAATAAGCCGGCAATATCCTACCGAGGCAGGGTGGCCCAAAAAGAAAAACGAAAGTTTCTCTTTTTAACTTTAATAATATATACAGGAATAGGGGTTACTAGCCTCTTGCTCTCGGCATTTTAGTCCCCTCTTACGACACGCATGGCTTACGGAGGAATAATTCTGTTCCACTTTCCCATTGAGATAAGAAGAAATAAACAAGGACAATAACTACTAAGAAAAGTAGGAGAAAACCCAGAGGGTGTATATATATATATATGCTTGTACATGCATGTGTAGTGTGACGTAAGTGTAAGTAGAAGTAGCAAGACGTACCTGAAACCTTCTATGTTTATGAGACAGAGAAAAAGACAGGTTCCCATTTGACTCTCACTTGGCAGGACGGTAGTACCTCCCTGGGTGGTTGCTGTCTACCAACCTACTTCCTTGGTAATATATATATATATATATATATATATATATATATATATATATATATATATATATATATATATATATATATATATATATGTATATATATATATATATATATATATATATATATATATATATATATATATATAGGGAATAAGTTTACTGAGTATACCAGGTAAAGTGTATGGCAGGGTTATTATTGAAAGAATTAGAGGTAAGACAGAGAGTAGGATTGCAGATGAGCAAGGAGGCTTTAGAGTGGGTAGGGGATGTGTAGATCAAGTGTTTACAGTGAAGCATATATGTGAACAGTACTTAGATAAAGGTAGAGAAGCTTTTATTACATTTATGGATTTAGAAAAGGCATATGATAGAGTGGATAGGGGAGCAATGTGGCAAATGTTGCAAGTGTATGGAATAGGTAGTAAGGTACTGAAGGCTGTAAAGAGTTTTTATGAGGATAATGAGGCTCAGCTTACGGTGTGTAGGAGAGAGGGAGATTGCTTCCCGGTAAAAGTAGGTCTTAGACAGGGTTGTGTAATGTCACCATGGTTGTTTAATATATTTATAGATGGAGCTGTAAAAGAAGTAAATGCTAGGGTGTTGGGGAGAGGGGTGGGATTAAATTATGGGGAATTAAATGCAAAATGGGAGCTGACACAGTTTTTTTTTGCTGATGATACTGTGCTTATGGGAGATTTTAAAGAAAAGTTGCAAAGGTTAGTGGACTTGTATGGGAGGGTTTGTAAAGGTAGAAAGTTGGAAGTGAACATAGATAAGAGTAAGGTGATGAGGGTATCAAACGATTTAAATAAATAAAAATTGGATATTACATTGGAGAGAGGGATTATGGAAGAAGTAAACGTTTTCAGATATTTGGGAGTTGACTTGTCAGCGGATGGGTTTATGAAGGATAAAGTTAACAATAGAATTGTTGAAGGAAAAAATGTGAGTGGTGCGTTGAGGTATCTGTGGAGACAAAAAACGTTATTCATGGATGCAAATGCTGGAGTGAGGAGGCGGCTAGAGGCAGTGGAGATGTCCTGTCTAAGGGCAATGTGTGGTGTAAATATTATACAGAAAATTCGGAGTGTGGAAATTAGGAGGTGTGGAGTTACTAAAAGTATTTGTCATAGGGCTGAAGAGGGGTTGTTGAGGTGGTTTGGTCATTTAGAGAGAATGGATCAAAGTAGAATGACTTGGAGAGTGTATAAATCTGTAGGGGAAGGAAGGCGGGGTAGGGTTCGTCTTCGAAAAGGTTGGTGGGAGGGGGTAAAGGAGGTTTTGTGGGCGAGGGGCTTGGAATTCCAGGAAGCATGTGTGAGCGTGTTAGATAGGAGTGAATGGAGACGAATGGTTTTTGGGACCTGACGAGCTGTTGGAGTGTGAGCAGGGTAATATTTTGTGAAGGGATTCAGGGAAACCATTTAATTGATTTAGTTGGACTTGAGTCCTGGAAATGGGAAGTACAATGCCTGCACTTTAAAGGAGGGGTCTGGGATAGTGACAGTTGGGGGGGACTTATTCTCAGCTGTCGTATCTGAGCGCCTCTGCAAAGACAGTGATTATGTATGAGTGAGGTGAAAGTGTTGAATGATGATGAAAATATTTTTTTTTTTTTTGGAATCCTCGGTGGGAGACGGCCGACTTGTTGAATATATATATATATATATATATATATATATATATATATATATATATATATATATATATATATATATATATATATAAATATATATAAATATATATATATATATATATATATATATATATATATATATATATATATATATATATATATATATATATATATCAATAACTACACTGCACTAGCCAAGGGTCGAACCCATGATGCTTTGACCCGCCTCATGATGAGCGAAAACACATGATGCTCTAGTCCACTGAACCGCTAGTACACCAAACAGGGAGTAGAATGAAATTAGCATAGAGACGTCCACACCACCGTATGTCCTTGGGTAGCAAGTACAACATTCAGTCCTACTGGATGTGCTACTCTTAAGGATTGTGTTATTCAGTGGACTAGAGCGTCATGTGTTTTCGCTCATCATGAGGCGGGCCAAATCATCATGGGTTCGACCACTGGCTAGTACAGTGTAGTTATTGATCAATACCACTCGTTCGTGATTTAAAAAATAACGAATATTGAAAGAAAACTTTAAATTATTTTGAAACCACGAACGAGTGGTATTGATCAATAACTACACTGCACTAGCCAGTGTCGAACCCATGATAATTTGGCCCGCCTCATATATATATATATATATATATATATATATATATATATATATATATATATATATATATATATATATATATATATATATATATATATATATATATATATATATATATATATATATAAGGCTATTTGCCTTAAAGATGAGAAACTGTAATCTACTAGAAGATATTAAAACCTTAATAGCATTCAAGTGTATAATGATGTTATTTCAGGCAGCCAAGTATGGAGACCAAGCAGATGCAGCCGCTAATTCGGAGTGGGCTACAGGCCAGCTAGGATACATCCTGGGTGACCACGGACACTCCTTCGTCGTGGGCTATGGTGTAGATCCTCCCACACGTCCCCACCATCGCTCCAGGTACTCACCTCACTTTTACTGCCAGTCACTACCACCAACTCTACTGCTGCAATCATTCTTTCTACTGCCACAGTCATTAAAATACCCTACCTCTTCAGCCATATTATTACTGTACCATGTATTAATGTACTAAAGCACCACCTTTAGTATCACAATCACTTATCTGACTTACATGATACATTAACACAGACTTCAGCTGCAGTAGTCGGTACCACAAGCCACACACGCCTATGCTTCTTTCATTATACATTTTCAACCACTATCGGAAGGGTCAGAGATAAGAGTTCACGGAGAATAGGGCCTCTTCTAAAGCAGGGAGGAGTTTACGAATTGGTCGTTATATCTTAGTATCTTCCCATTGCAGCGTCTTTTCTTTGGTTCAAATTTTAACAATCACAGTATCTTCTAGACATGTGTGGGTAGTCACACGAAATTTCGCATTGCACATGGTTTAATTTACTTGTGATCTCCTAGGTTTCCTTGTAATCACTTGATATGATGGTTCCTAGCCATATTATTATAAATTCCCACTGCCACAACATCTTTACTATGCGAAACCTGTTATTTTTTTGATCTCTAAGAGCATTTGATTATCATTATGGAGATTCTGAATAGTTGTTTCCTTCCCAGCTCGTGCCCGATTCCTCCACAGTCGTGTCTGAAAGACAGTTGGGGTCAGAACCAGCCAGGACCCAACCCTCACACTCTCTACGGCGCCCTCGTCGGCGGTCCTGACGCAGTAAGTTTACCAACATTTTATAGTTGTCCTTGTGTATAAAAAAAAGCAGATGAGCCTGAGGAGAAAAACTGGAGTGTGATCCTCATAGTTAGCTAATACGATGTCGTTTACCTATATTAAAACAGCATAACTAAAAATATTGTATAAAAAAAACACAAACTTATACTTCGTCACGAAGTATAAGTTTACAATAAACTAAGAAAACATTATAAAAAAAAATGACAAGAGGGAACATTGCATAAATAAAGTTGAGTTAATTTAGGTAATTCTAATACAATACATATGTTTTCACACTGAAGTTTTTTTTATCAGTAAGCAGATCTCCCCGATGCAATTGCTATTTTTAGTCTGCAAATGTAATTGTTCTCTGATGTAAGTACTTTTGTCTACATTCACTAACCAAAAAATGTTCTGTTTGCAGAGTGACGGCTACACCGACGTACGCACAGACTACCAGCACAACGAGGTTGCTTGTGACTACAACGCCGCCTTCAGTGGAGCTCTGGCAGCTATGGTAGAGATCAGCTAAACAACGCTCCCCTCTCCCATGAAACAATTAATGATGATACTTCTGTGATGTATTTGCTTGCAATGTGTTTATTTTGCTTGCAATGTGTTTATATTTTCACTCAGACCATCTAGAGATGAACAAAGAATTTAAATAATGGTTAGCTGCATTAATTTTCTTATTTTCCTTAATGAAATCTTCAGAATAAGGATTCCTACATCAAGGAAGATCTTTCAGTGTTCCATCACTGTGCATTATGCTGGTGGATCGGCACGATATGATAGCAATTTTATTTTTTTGTTGTAAATTGAATACGTCAATTTCTAACACAAGGGCAGTCTCCAACGAGGATAGGGTAAACACCCTTCCCCCCAAAAAAAAAAATACTAAGTATTCACCGCCATTTTTTCAATAGCTACCTCGCCAGAATTACTCAGGCACCAGTTCGAGTGACACTCCGAACTGCCACATCCCCAGTCCTCTTTCAGAGTGTAGGCACTGTACCTCTTCCCTCCAAGACTAAAAAGCCTGGCTAACCCGGTTTCCTTGAATTTTTTCATAAATGTTGCAGTGCGTCATAAATGTTGCATTGCTCACACTCCAACAGTACGTCAAATTCTTGAAACCACTTACCTTTACTTGCTCCATTCTAACACCCTCATATATGCATACTGGATGCTCAAACCCCCACCCACTTAAAACTTCCCAGCCCTTCACTCTCCAACCCTTTCTTGGTAGGCTTCTACCCCTCTTTCCTTCCTCTCTAGATATAGGCACTTTATTTGTCATACAGCTGTCATACTCCTCAAAACACCCAAATCAACCCAACAACCCCTCCTCTGCCCTCTGAATTATACTTTTCCTTACTGCACACCGTCTTCTAATTTCTACGCTCCGAATTCTTTGCATAATATTTACACAACACATTACTCTCAAACATGAAGACAAGTTTAGAGCCCCCCACCTCAAACCCATATAAAAGGACTAGCCGGGGGATCGAACCCGTGTTGTTTTAGCCCGCCTCATGGTGAGTGAAAATTCCACGATGCTCTAACCCACGGGACAATACAAACCTTCAAGAATCCAGCACCCAGCAGAGGTACGCGTTGTACCGTGATCCAAGGACATACGATGGTGCGGATGCCTCAGAGCTAATTTCATTCTACTCCCCGTTTGGTGTACTAGCCTCCACAAGCAGTATATATCGTATTGTAGGCTTGTGGAGGCTAGTATACCAAACGGGGAGTAGAATGAAATTAGCTCTGAGGCATCCACACCATCGTATGTCCTCGGACCACGGTGCGCATGATTCTTGTAGGATTGAATGGTCCCGTGGGTTAGAGCGTAGTGGAATTTTTGTTCACCATGAGGCGGGCTTAAAATTAAGAAACAAGTGATGTTGAATCATTAACAGAACTGCGGATAGCAAGGACTCGATCCTGTGTTCCCATGCTTAGCCCTGTGAAAACAGAACACGGTATGCATCACTCTATCTACTGAACCACAAATTCTCCCACCAGTGAAAACATGCTCAGTGCCACTGAACGCCTGGTGTTTGAGAATTTGTGGTCCAGTGGATAAAGTGATGCGTACTTTGTTCTGTTCTCGCAAGTCTGGGCATGAAAACGCAGGGTCGAGTCCTGGCCAGCCGCAGTTGTGTTAATGA
Organism: Cherax destructor; assembly: GCA_009830355.1. Taxonomy (NCBI): domain Eukaryota; kingdom Metazoa; phylum Arthropoda; class Malacostraca; order Decapoda; family Parastacidae; genus Cherax; species Cherax destructor. The sequence goes on along the minus strand of WNWK01001034.1, from coordinate 143,669 downwards.
TATATATAATATATATATATATATATATATATATATATATATATATATATATATATATATATATATATATAAAAACAACAATTCGACTAGAGTGTCGTGTGTTTTCGCTCACCATGAGGTGGGACAAAACAGCATGGGTTCGACACCTTGGCTAGTCGCAGTGTTGTTATTGATCAATACCACTCGTTCATGGGTACACTAATATAAAATACTGTTCGTTGGGCCAGTACACCAAACAGGGAGTAGATTGAAATTAGCTCAGATGCATCCACACCACCGTATGTCCTCGGAAGACGGGTAAAACACCTAGCTTGGCTGATTGCGTCATTTTTGAGGATTGTGTGGTTCCGCGGACTATAACGTCTAGTGTTTTCTCTCATCATGAGACAGGCCAAAGCAGCATGGGTTCGACTCCTTGGCTAGTCGCAGTGTTGTTATTGATCAGTACCACTCGTTCGTGGGTACAATAATATAAAATACTGCTCGTTGTGCTAGTACACCAAACAGGAAGTAGAATAAAATTAGCTCAGGAGCATTCACACCACCGTATGTTCTCGGGTGACGGGTAAAACATCTAGCTTGGCTGGGTGCGTCATTCTTGAGGATTGTTTGGTCTCGTGGACTAGAGCATCATGTATTTTTGCTCACCATGAGGCAGGCCAAAGCAGCATGGGTTCGACTCCTTGGCTAGTCGCAGTGTTGTTATTGATCAATATCACTCGTTCGTGGGTATAATACATGTATATATATATATATATATATATATATATATATATATATATATATATATATATATATAGGCGAGGAGGACAGGGACGGGAGAAAGAGAGGAAGAAAAAGGAGTAGTCTTTGTAGTATCTCTTGTGGCATAAAAAAACTACTTCCCCTACTTTCTACTACAACTACTTCCACTACCAACTTTACCACTACCACTTCTTTTTCTTCATCTCCTCCTCTCCTGTATATAGTGGCTCTCTCACTCTCTACTGTCAGTGTGACTTGTGAATGGTCCAAGTAGGACCGAAACGTCGTCATCAGGTCCTCTCTTCTATATGCGGCTTATTTGTGTATTGTTCCAGTCACGGTATTGCGCCTTTTTGTTTTTCTTAAAATATATTTATTGCATTGACAAAATTGCCCACACAAAAACTTAACCGAATGGTCACTATCCTGTCCGTAAGATTCATCAGCCATTAAATATTGAAGCCATTCAGAAGAGGAAGACGCAATGATTAAACGGAAAGCAAAAGTTTACACAATTCTATGTATAAAATTGTGTCAAATTAGGAAGCATCTTTTTTAACATTTGAAGCCACGTTGCTGAGGGTTTTTGGAAGTTACCTGAGCCATTCCAGGACGCAGGGGATGGGTTCAATAACTCTGACCATACGACAAGTGCATTTGCCAGTCATTCCTAGAATTTGGTCCTAGTTACCTTACTCAACATTCAAAATTTGAATCAGACCAGATGAGGGATTCACGAGTTATGAGCGAAGTAAAACCGAAAACAACGTTGAATTAAACAAAATCAGGCAACCACTGAAAGGTACACTTTCGATGGTACCTAATTTATTTTTCAACTAGATGATGAAAATAATAATAATAATAATAATAATAATAATAATTATAATAATAATAATAATAATAATAATAATAATAATAATAATAATAATAATAATAATTATAATAATAATAATGATAATGATAATAATAATAATAATAATAATAATAATAATAATAAAAAAAATGATAGTGATGATAATAATAATAAAAGCAACAAAAACAACAACAGCAACAACAATAATAATAATAATAATAATAATAATAATATTAATAATAATAATAATAATAATAATAATAATAATAATAATAATAATAATAATAATAATAATAATAATAATAATAACAGCAACAACAACAACAATAAGATGACTTAGCTTTTCTCGCCATTAGGTAATGCAGTTTTATTTCTGAGCCAAAATATGGTTTAACCTAATATCGGCGAAGGCATTTCTATGAGCTCATATCAGCGTAAATCTCTATAATGTAGTGGTCTAGATGAAAGAGGGGAGGGAGAGGGAGATATTATATATGGAAACGTTGTACGAATTTTCTCTCTGAATATATCGAGGGGCTGTTGCCGGATTTCAAAGGCAGATTACGAAGAGGGAGGTGAATGGGATGAGGGTGAAGGGTGATAGAGGGAGGTGGAGGCTGAGGAAGAGTATGGAAGAGAAGAGAGAAAGTGGTGGAATAAGAGATTCAAGGGGATGGAACGAGAAGCTATGCTCTTCAGCACTTATTAAGTGTCATACGCTCCAGTAAGAGTGCACGACAGTTAACACTGACAGCCACGACACTCAAACAAGAACATTATTTCTTTACCTAAACCCGGAGTATTGGCCAAAACTCAGACTTCACAAGAATGGCCAGAAGGGCCTAAACGCACAGTTCAGCAAAGCCTTGTATGCTCTAACTTTTAAACTACTATAATTGAGCAAAATAAATTATTCACTAAAGAAGCAACTGAATAGATTACATTTGTTTAGATAACATTTATTTTGATATCACAGAAGCTATATACAGTTATCTGAGGTTTTCTGTAATATTTCCATGTTCTTATTCTAAATATTGTTTAGAGTTGTCCCAGAAACAATCACGAGATTACGCTTCACTTAATTTAGATTCTACATGAATGAGTAAATTTAAGAAACTCATTAAATGGATTCCTTCTGATTTTAAGTATATCCAGGAAGAGTAACCTGTCATTTCTCTCCCATTCAGATTTAAATTTAATACTATGCACTAGATAGTGTATTTTTACCAATAGTGTCAAACATCTCCATTCATCTCCCCAAAGATCAGCATCTTAGTAATATATTACTGTCAAGGGATTCCAGGTAATGAGAGTGCGCTGAAAATATTAGTAACTTTTCGGTGAAAATACTCACCACTGAAAGAAAACATGAAGGCGGCAACAAAAAACTATATAAGTATTATGATTCTAGGTTAAGAAATTGGTAGGCCACTCCGCTATTGAACCAGTTTGTTTTCTTAAAAGTGGAGAGAATATTATCAACAGTGAGTTTCGTAAAAAAAAAAAAAAAATAGTGTAAGTGAAGGCTGGACATTTCTATATTGTGTTCATTTCCTTAACTGCTGCTCAGAGTTTATCTCCTGCAACACTAATCGTATCACAAATCTCTGCTCCATCTCCATTTTTTTAAAGGATTTATGAGTGTGAGTATTAAGTTGGTGCTGCATACTCTAAGATAAGCCTAACATATGTCGTATACAGGGTCATCAATGAGTCTTTAGCATTTGCTAAATAGGTTGTTTAGATAAAGTGAGCCTTTACAGGCTTAGTTGTCAAACTTTTTTTTTTCCTTCCATAATTTTCATAACTTTACATTTGCTCAAGCTGAATTAAATTTGCCATTTATTTGACCAGTCGTGCAATTTATCCTGGGCAAATGCAATCTTTCTTTTCATCTGCGTTTTTAACTGCATACCATATCCTCTAGTTATCTCTACCTTTACTCACCTACATGTGGTTGCAGGAGTCGAGTCTCAGTTCATGGCTGTGTGTGTGTGTGTTTGTATTCATTTATGTATAACATAGTTATGTGTAAATGTGCAAGACTTCACAGTAAGTTTTACTTTATGGAACAGAGTCACACCCCACAGTCACCAGAAGAGTCAATATTTCCCACACGCACTACCAGAGAAAACTGAGTCATGAGTCAGTGAATCAGTGCCAGGAAGATATTCCTCAAATGAAATATGTAACATATATATATATATATATATATATATATATATATATATATATATATATATATATATATATATATATATATATATATATATATATATATATATATATATATTTCCACACACACACACATGAATACAAACACACACACACACGCACACACACACACACACACACACACACACACAGCCATGAACTGAGACTCGACTCCTGCAACCACATGTAGGTGAGTAAAGGTGAGTACACACATATACACCTGTTTGAGGCAGTAGAGATAACTAGAGGACATGGTATGCAGTTAAAAACGCAGATGAAAAGAAAGACTGCATTTGCCTAGGACAAATTGCACGACTGGTCAAATAAATGGCAAATTTAATTCAGCTTGAGCAAATGTAAAGTTATGAAAATTATGGAAGGAAAAAAAAAGTTTGACAACTAAGCCTGTAAAGGCTCACTTTATCTAAACAACCTATTTAGCAAATGGTAAAGACTCATTCATGACCCTGTATACGACATATGTTAGGCTTACATATATATATATATATATATATATATATATATATATATATATATATATATATATATATATATATATATATATATATATATATGTTTGTGTGTGTGGAAATATATTAATAACAACACTGCGACTAGCCGAAGACTCGAACCCATGTCGTTCTAGCCCGCCTCATGATGAGCGAATATCACATGACGCTCTAACCAACAGGACCACTCAATCTTTAAGAATCACGCAACAAGCAGAGCTAGGTGTTTTACCGTGATTCAAAGACATACGGTGGTGTGGATGCTTCAGAGCTAATTTTATTCTACTCCCTGTTTGGTGTACTAGCCTCCACAGGCAGTATATATAATATTGTAACCACGAACGAGTGGTATTTAATCAATGACAACACTGCGACTAGCCGAGGACTCGAACCCATGTAGTTCTGGCCCGCCTCATGGTGAACGAAAATCACATGATGCTGTAATCCACAGGTCCATTCAATCCTTGGATCAGGGTAAAACACCTATCTCTGCTGGGTGCGTGATTCTTAAGGACTGAGTTGTCCTATGGGTTAGAGCGTCATGTGATTTTCGCTCACCATGAGGCGGGCCAGAACGACATGGGTTCGAGTCCTCGGCTAGTCGCAGTGTTGTCCCTGATTAAAATTTTCTCTTATACGTTTAAAGATATAAATTTTATCATTTATGTTAATGTAAAAATTAATAATTTTGTCCCAAAAGAACCTTAGAAAACTTATCTAACCTTATTATAACGAGCGCAATTTAATTTAGCCCTATCCAACTAAATATATTTTAGATAAGTTTGCAATAATTTAATAATAAACAAACACAATGAAATATATTTTTTTCGTTAGGTTCAGAAGGATTTTTCGAAATTAGTGCATACACAAATTTTCGTTTGCCCTATACTGCAAGAAGAGTGTTGCTATTTAAGCCAAAATGGCAAGTTTTACCAATATGGCACGACATATATATAGAGAGAGAAATTCCAAGCACATTCGTGACTTCTCACATTATCAAGGAACTATAAAAACAAAAGGTTAACAGGAAAGCATGTAAGGACGAGACTACACCTCGCTGCCACCCCACAACAACACCTGACTTTTTATTATGACGTAGGTAGGTATACTGCTTGTTGAGCTAGTACACCAAACAGGGAATAGAATGAAATTAGCTTAGAGGCGTCCACACCACCGTATGTCTTTGGGTAGTGAGTACAACATTCAGTCCTACTAGATGCGCTACTCTTAAGGATTGTGTGGTTCAGTGGACTAGAGCGTCATGTGTTTTTGCTCGTCATGAGGCGGGCCAAATCATCATGGGTTCGACCCCTGGCTAGTGCAGTGTAGTTATTGATATATATATATATATATATATATATATATATATATATATATATATATATGTCGTGCCGATTAGGTAAAACTTGCGATTTTGGCTTAAATAGCAACGCTCTTCTTGCCATATAAGACAAGTGAAAATTTGTGTATGCAATATTTTCGCCAAAATCATTCTGAACATAACGAAAAAAATATATTTCATTGTGTTTGTTTATTATTAAATTAATGTTAACGTATCTAAAATATATTTAGTTGGGTTAGGCTAAATTAAATTGCGCTTGTTGTAATAAGGTTAGGTAGGTTTTCAAAGTTTCTCTTGGTACAAAATTATAAATCCTTACATTAACATAAATGAAAAAAATATATATTTAAACGTATAAGAGAAAATTTTAGAAAGGACTTAATTTTAGATGAGTTCTTGCTAATTGACCAGTTTTACCTAATCGGCACGACATATATATATATATGATGCATTTAGAGAGAATATTGAAGGTTTTGAGTAGATGTTTAGAGGGTATTTGAGCGTGGAGACAACTCTTTTACTATATATGCAAAACAACCACTGTGAAAAAGTAGTGAACTTCAAAGCGCTTTCGAGATTTCTCACATTATCAAGGAACTGACATTATCAGTTTCTTAATAATATGGGAAATCACGACGGCGCTTGGAGGTTCACTATTTTTCCACAGTCGGGAGCAGTACAGCCAATTAGCATCTTAGATATCAACTGTAGAGAAACCAGTAAAATTTTCACACAAAAGACACTGCAGCTAATTAATTTTCAGAACTCCAGTTGCGAGCAAGCCAAACAATTTCCTAAAAGTCATTATTGGACAGAGAATCAGCGTCTCACACGGTAGATATCTGGTAGCCAATCAGCTTCACACATGTCATATATTAGGTATACCAATCAGCCTCGCACATCTCATATATAGGGTAATGAGTCAGATTCATACACGTCAAATACTTGGTTACGAATCATCTTCATACACGTCACATACCGGGTAACCAATCAGCTTCACTCACGCCTCATAATGGCTAACCAATCAGCCTAATACACGCCAAAAATGAAAGAAAAATAAAGCCATGTGGAGACATCAATAGAAAGTACTTGTTCTCTTCCATAGAATTATATTCTTTGAAGTCTTGACGTGGGACAGGAAGGTTGGTGGCCCTCATCAGTAAAATTAGTTGTCTATAATGGAGCCAGTGAAAAAGAAGTGTGTGCTACATCAACTGGAAGCTTATAATATATGTATGATCAGAAAAAGACAGTTTACCACAAACACAACTCTGTGTACTCGTATGTAATTATACTCATAAAATATATCAATACTCAATTAAGCAGCTGAAAAGAAATGAATGGAAGAGGAATTGAGGAAAATTTGAAGGAATTAAGGGCTAGTAAAGAAAAATATAGCATAGGAAAGACGAAGCAAAAAGAAATTTTTATTTAATTAGCATAGTTAATGGCTACTGCCTTTACAATAAGAAATAAAACCGAAACACGAAGCAAAATATTTTTACAAAAATGAAGCCAAATAAATCATAAATATATAAAACTGACTTTAAACAAAGAATGTTCATAAATGAAATAAAATATTAAACATTTATAAAACTATCGGTGAAGTGATGCGTAAGGGAATCGCAGAAACTATCGCCTCGCGGGAAAGTAATCAACTTAAAATTGTGTTGACCAACAGGCGGAAACTAAGTCATCTGGGATCATGGAGTTAAAATTCTTCTTGGGTGAGAAGGTGGGAGGTCGAGGTAAACGAGGGATTAGAGGCCAAGGGAAGAGGCCAGAGGAATAGGTGAGAGATTCTAAGAAGGAATGGAGATAATCGCGAATGAGAAGAGGGAGGAAGGGAATAGAAGCCGAGGTGTGGAAGATGGAAAGACTAGTTAGTAACACGGCATCAAGAAAGAGGGAAAAAAATTAGGCGACATGTGGTGGAGAGGGAAGAAATAAGTAGGTGGAAGGTGGAGAGATGGTGAAGCAGAAAAGAGGAAAGAAAAAAAAGCAACGTTGTTTTGCATATTGTGTTACCGTCTGTAATTTAATATATATATATATATATATATATATATATATATATATATATATATATATATATATATATATATATATATATATATATATATATATATATATATATATGTCGTGCCGATTAGGTAAAACTTCGATTTTGGCTTAAATAGCAACGCTCACCTTGCCATATAAGACAAGTGAAAATTTGTGTATGCAATAATTTCGCCAAAATCATTCTGAACATAACGACAAAAATATATTTCATTGTGTTTGTTTATTATTAAATTAATGTTAAAGTATCTAAAATATATTTAGTTGAGTTAGGCTAAATTAAATTGCGCTTGTTGTAATAAGGTTAGGTAGGTTTTCAAAGTTTCTCTTGGTACAAAATTATATTTTTTACATTAACATAAATGAAAAAATATATCTCTAAACGTATAGGAGAAAATTTTAGAAAGGACTTAATTTTAAATGAGTTCTTGCTAATTGACCAGTTTTACCTAATCTGCACGACATATATATATATATATATATATATATATATATATATATATATATATATATATATATATATATATATATATATATATATATATATATATATATACATATATATATCTTTGTATAAAGGCAAAGGGGACAAAATTGAGTGCAAAAATTATAGGGAATAAGTCTGTTGAGTATAACTGGTAAAGTGTATGGTAGAGTTATTATTGTAGAATTAAGAGTAAGACGGAGAGTATAATAGCAGATGAACAGGAGGCTTTAGGAAAGGTAAGGGGTGTGTAGACCAAGTGTTTACAGTGAAATATATAGGTGAACAGTATTTAGATAAGGGTAAATAGGTTTTTGTGGTATTTATGGATTTGGAAAAGGCGTATAACAGGGTGGATAGGGGGCTATGTGGCAGATGGTGCAGATGTATTGAATAGGAGGTAGGTTACTGAAAGCAGTGAAGAGTTTTTACGAGGATAGTGAGGCTCAGGTTAGAGTATGTAGGAGAGAGAGAGATTATTTCCAAGTAAAAGTAGGCCTTAGACAAGGATGTGTGATGTCACCGTGGTTGTTCAATATATTTATAGATGGAGTTGTAAGAGAAGTGAATGCGAGGGTCTTGGCAAGAGGTGTGAGGTTAAAAGATAAAGAATGAAAATCGTTCCTTCATGGAAGAATGGAAACAGCAGTATGCTTTCATTCTTCCCACAAGCAGTTATGGGAACAATTGTGTGAAACAAAGTGGGAGTTGTCACAGTTGCTCTTTGCTGATGACACTGTGCTTTTGGGAGATTCTGAAGAGAAGCTACAGAGTTTGGTGGATAAGTTTGGTAGGGTATGTAAAAGAAGGAAATTAAAAGTGAATATAGGAAAGAGTAAGGTGACGAGGATAACAAAAAGATTAGGTGACGAAAGATTGGATATCAGATTCGAGGGAGAGTATGGAGGAGGTGAATGTATTCAGATATTTAGGAGTGGTATTGTCAGCAGATGGGTCTATGAAGGATGAGGTGAATCATAGAATTGATGAGGGGAAAAAGGTGAGTGGTGCACTTAGGAGTCTGTTCAGACAAAGAATTTTGTCCATGGAAGCAAAGAGGGGAATATATGAGAGTATAGTTATACCAACACTCTTATATGGGTGCGAAGCATGGGTGATGAATGTTGCAAGAAGGAGAAGGCTGGAGGCAGTGGAGATATCATGTCTGAGGTCAATGTGTGTGTGAATATAATGCAGAGAATTCGTAGTTTGGAAATTAGGAAGAGGTGCGGTATTACTAAAACTATTATCCAGAGGGCTGAGGAGGGGTTGTTGAGGTGGTTCGGACATGCAGAGAGGATGGAACAAAATAGAATGACTTCGAGAGTGTATAAATCTGTAGTGAAGGTTGGAGGGAGGGGGTAAAGGAGGTTTTGTGTGCGAGGGGCTTGGACTTCCAGCAAGCATGCGTGAGCGTATTTGATAGGAGTGAATGGAGACAAATGGTTTTTAATACTTGACGTGCTGTTGGAGTGTGAGCAAAGTAACATTTATGAAGGGATTCAGTGAAACCGGCAGGCCGGACTTGAGTCCTGGAGATGGGAAGTACAGTGTCTGCACTCTGAAGGAGGGGTGTTAATGTTGCAGTTTTATAATAGTAATGGAAGCACCCCTCTGGCAAAACAGTGATGAAGTGAATGATGTTGAAAGATTTTCTTTTTCGGGCCACCCTGCCTTGGTGGGAATCGGCCGATGAGTTAATAAAATAAAAGATATATATATATATATATATATATATATATATATATATATATATATATATATATATATATATAATTAAAGATATGGTAGGTAGCCTGGGCCTATCTTTAAACCCCACCAAATGTGAGATAGTTTCCACCAATCCACAGATGATCCAGGACATTAGGGCTGTTTTACCAGGGGCACGAGCCATCGATCCAGCCAACAGCACTCTCCTTGGTGCTCCTCTTGGGCCCAATGTCATCGATCTGGTCCTGGAAAAAAAAATCTCCGACCTCAGGACGATGGAAGGTAGGATGAAAGACATCGATACACATGATGCCTTCTACTTACTCACCAGATGCCTGTCAATCCCAAAACTTACATACTTCCTGAGATGCTCCCCAGCCTTCAACAGCCCGAAACTCGAGGAATACGACTCTCTCCTCAAGACCATGCTAGAGAGTGTATTGAATATTTCCCTCGAAGATGGACAGTGGTTGCAAGCCTCACTTCCAGTCAGACTTGGGGAGCTGGGAGTACGCAAATCCTCCCAGACTGCCCTACCAGCCTTCTTATCCTCTTCCATAGCATCAAATGAGCTAATAAAACAAATTCTTCCAGACAACCTCAGTGATTCAGCAGGAATACAGGACCCTAGCTACACCAGTGCCATCACTGAATGGGAGACTCTTGCTGCTCCAACACCAAAACCTAGTGAAGAACTGGCCTACAAACAGTCAAGCTGGGACGGCCCCATCGCTGAAAAGATACTTGCCAATATGCTCAGGGCCGTAACATCAGACAAGGAGACTGCCCGTCTCCTAGCTGTGAGTGCACATCACTCTAGGGACTTCCTCCAAACAGTTCCCAGTTTCGGCCATGGGAACACGCCTGGACCCTAAGACCCTTCGTATTGCAGTGGCTCTGCGCCTTGCTGCCCCTATTCACACGGAATATACGTGTATTTGCAGCGATGCGCAAGCCGACCAATATGGTCTACATGGTCTTAACTGTTCTAAAACCAAGGGTTGGCATGCAAGACACAATGAGGTCAACGACATCATAAAGAGAACCCTTGCTACAGCTGGATGCCCAGCCGAGAGAGAGCCTCGATCACTAGCAGCCAACAACGCCCACAACCCAGCAAACCGCCCCGACGGGATCACCATCTATCCTTGGAAGAATGGCAAGCTCTTAGCATGGGATTATACCTGTGTGTCGACACTGGCTGACACCTACATCCATCATAGTGTTGGGCGACAGGGAGGAGCTGCTGACCACAGAGAGGAGTACAAGATCGGCAAGTACAGGGACATAAGCCAACAGTATAAATTTGTCCCAGTGGGATCAGAGACCTTGGGAGCGTGGGGAAAAAATGCAACACGTTTCCTTAAAGAACTGGGTTCCAGACTCATCGACACCACCAGGGACCCAAGGGCAGCCACGTTCATGTTCCAGCGTCTCAGTGTAACCATCCAGAGGGGAAACGCATGCTGCATACTTGGCTCGCGTCCGGCTTCGGAGGAACTGGAGGAGATTCATAATCTTTGACATATTGTACCATTGTATTCATGTTTGTGTTTTCTATAAATGTATTCTGTCTATTAATAAAGCATTTATATGCATGTATGTGTGTATATAGGATGGGGTGGTAGGAGAAGTGGAATATTCAAATGGCTTCAGAAAGAAATCCAAATATTCTTCCTTGAAGCCTTTTTATCCACTTCTCCGAGGCTATGGGTCCCACAATTTGCACTAGAGGTGGATATATATATATATATATATATATATATATATATATATATATATATATATATATATATATATATATATATATATACATATATATATATATATAATATATATATATATATATATATATATATATATATATATATATATATATATATATATATATATATTAAATCACAGTAAACAGGCGATATCAACATACAAAACAACATACACACACACACACTCACACACACACACGAACACACACACACGAACACACATACACGAACACACACACACGAATACACACACACGAACACACACACACGAACACAATAATTGTATTCAGAAACAAGCATATACAGTCTCCGTTGGGTTGGGGTCAGAACTGACTTCAGCAATACAAAAACTCGACCTTATCACGTCGGAATCCCTTTATATAGTGAGAATGAAGCCTCAACTTAGCTGCTCCATTGCATCCTTTCAAAATCTAATTTAAATGTTTTTTTCATAAACTTATATTTGCGCAAATAGTTAGATTAATTTAGTAATTGTAACATTGTTAGGTTAGTTGTATAAAACAGTTTTATTTTAATTTCATGACTTTGTTTTAGATATAACCTGTTTACTTTTATGTAAAACAGATATTCTTTTACTTTTCTTTTGTAATTGCATGTATATATATATATATATATATATATATATATATATATATATATATATATATATATATATATATATATATATATATATATATATATATATATATATATATATATATATATATATATATATATATATATATATATATACATGTAAATAAATCTATGCATAGCGTAACAAATAATAAGATGACAAATAAAGGTCCTCCTGATCATTGGTGGAAAAATTCCTGCACACACACATAGCTTTAAGAAGAGGTATCATAAAGCTCATGGAGCAGGAAGAGTGACCTAGTAGCGGACAGTGAAGGGACGGGGCCAGGAGCTGTGACTCGACCCCTGCAACCACAACAACTAGGTGAGTACACACACACACACACACACACACACACACACACATACACACAAACACACACTCACACACACACATACACACACACACATACCCACACACAAACACACACACACACACACACATATACACTCACACACACACACACACACACACACACACACACACACACACACACATATATATATATATATATATATATATATATATATATATATATATATATATATATATTTTTATTTTTATTTTTTATTAACACATCGGCCGATTCCCACCAAGGCAGGGTGGCCCGAAAAAGAAAAACTTTCATCATCATTCACTCCATCACTGTCTTGCCAGAAGGGTGCTTTACACTACAGTTATAAAACTGCAACATTTACACCCCTCCTTCAGAGTGCCGGCACTGTACTTCCCATCTCCAGAACTCAAGTCCGGCAGGCCGGTTTCCCTGAATCCCTTCATAAATGTTACTTTGCTCACACTCCAACAGCACGTCAAGTATTAAAAACCATATGCCTCCATTCACTCCTATCAAATACGCTCACACATGCTTGCTGGAAATCCAAGCCCCTCGCACACAAAACTTCCTTTACCCCCTCCCTCCAACCTTTCCTAGGCCGACCCCTACCCCGCCTTCCCTCCACTACAGATTTATACACTCTCGAAGTCACTCTGTCTCGTTCCATTCTCTCTACATGTCCAAACCACCTCAACAACCCCTCCTCAGCTCTCTGGACAATCGTTTTGGTAATCCCGCACCTCCTCCTAATTTCCAAACTCCGAATTCTCTGCATTATATTCACACCACACATTGACCTCAGACATGACATCTCCACTGCCTCCAGCCTTCTCCTCGTTGCAACATTCATCACCCATGCTTCACACCCATATAAGAGCGTTGGTATAACTATACTCTCATACATTCCCCTCTTTACTTCCATGGACAAGGTTCTTTGTCTCCACAGACTCCGAAGTGCTCCACTCACCCTTTTCCCCTCATCAATTCTATGATTCACCTCATCCTTCATAGACCCATCCGCCGACATGTCCACTCCCAAATATCTGAATACATTCACCTCCTCCATACTCTCTCCCTCCAATCTGATATCCAATCTTTCGTCACCTATTCTTTTGTTATCCTCATCACCTTACTCTTTCCTATATTCACTTTCAATTTTCTTCTTTTACACACCCTACCAAATTCATCCACCAACCTCTGCAGCTTCTCTTCAGAATCTCCCAAAGCACAGTGTCATCAGCAAAAGCAACTGTGACAACTCCCACTTTGTATTTGCTTCTTTATCTTTTAGCCCAACACCTCTTGCCAAGACCCTCGCATTCACTTCTCTTACAACCCCATCTATAAATATATTGAACAACCACGGTGACATCACACATCCTTGTCTAAGGCCCACTTTTACTGGGAAATAGTCCCTTCCCTCCTACACACTCTAACCTGAGCCTCACTATCCTCATAAAAACTCTTCACTGCTTTCAGTAACCTTCCTCCTATTCCATACACCTGCAACATCTGCCACATTGCCCCCTATCTACCCTATCATACGCCTTTTCCAAATCCATAAATGCCACAAAAACATCTTTACCCTTATCCAAATACTGTTCACCTATATGTTTCACTGTAAACACTTGGTCTACACACCCCTACCTTTCCTAAAGCCCCCTTGTTCATCTGCTATCCTGCTTTCTGTTTTACTCTTAATTCTTTCAATAATAACTCTACCATACACTTTACCAGGTACACTCAACAGACTTATTCCCCTATAATTTTTGCACTCTCTTTTGTCCCCTTTGCCTTTATACAAAGGAACAATACACGCTCTCTGCCAATCCCTAGGTACCTTACCCTCTTCCATACATTTATTAAATAATAGCACCAACCACTCCAAAATTATATCCCCACCTGCTTTTAACATTTCTATCTTTATCCCATCAATCCCAGCTGCCTTACCCCTTTCATTCTACCCACTGCCTCACGAACTTCCCTACACCCACAACTGGCTCTTCCACACTCCTACAAGATGTTATTCCTCCTTGCCCTACACACGAAATCACAGCTTCCCTGTCTTCATCAACATTTAACAAATCCTCAAAATATTCTCTCCATCTTCCCGATACCTCTAACTCTCCATTTAATAACTCTCCTCTCCTATTTTTAACTGTCAAATCCATTTGTTCTCTAGGCTTCCTCAACTTATTAATCTCATTCCAAAACTTTTTCTTATTTTCAACAAAATTTGCTGATAACATCTCACCCACTCTCTCATCTGCTCTCTTTTTACATTGCTTCACCACTCTTTTAACCTCTCTTTTTCTCTCCATATACTCTTCCCTCCTTGCATCACTTCTACTTTGTAAAAACCTCTCATATGCTAACTTTTTCTCCTTACTACTCTCTTTACATCATCATTCCACCAATCGCTCCTCTTCCCTCCGCACCCACTCGCCTGTAACCACAAACTTCTGCTGAACACTCTAACACTACATTTTAAATCTACCCCATACATTTTCGACCCCATTGCCTACACTCTCACTAGCCCATCTATCCTCCAATAGTTGTTTATATCTTACCCTAACTGCCTCCTCTTTTAGTTTATAAACCTTCACCTCTCTTTTACTTACTGATTCTATTTTCCTTGTATCCCATCTACCTTTTACTCCCACTGTAGCTATAACTAAAAGTGATCTGATATATCTGTAGCCCCTCTATAAACATGTACATCCTGAAGTCTACTCAACAGTCTTTTATCTATCAATACATAGTCCAACAAACTACTGTCATTACGCCCTACATCATATCTTGTATACTTATTTATCCTCTTTTTCTTAAAATATGTATTACCTATAACTAAACCCCTTTCTATACAAAGTTCAATCAAAGGGCTCCCATTATCATTTACACCTGGCACCCCAAACTTACCTACTACACCCTCTCTGCATGTTTCTCCCACTTTAGCATTTAGGTCCCCTACCACAATTACTCTCTCATTTGGTTCAAAAGTTCCTATACATTCGCTTAACATCTCCCAAAATCTCTCTCTCTCCTCTACACTCCTCTCTTCTCCAGGTGCATACACGCTTATTATGACCCACTTTTCGCATCCGACCCTTATTTTAATCCACATAATCCTTGAATTTACACATTTATATTCCCTCTTTTCCTTCCATAACTGATCCTTCAACATTATTGCTACCCCTTCCTTAGCTCTAACTCTCTCAGATACTCCTGACTTAATCCCATTTATTTCTCCCCACTGAAACTCGCCTACCCCCTTCAGCTTTGTTTCGCTTAGGGCCAGGACATCCAACTTCTTTTCATTCATAACATCGGCAATCATCTCTTTCTTATCATCCGCACTACATCCACGCACATTCAGACAACCCAATTTTATAAAGTTTTTCTTCTTCTCGTTTTTAGTAGATTTGTACAGGAGAAGGGGTTACTAGCCCATTGCTCCCGGCATCTTAGTCGCCTCATACGACACGCATGGCTTACGGAGGAAAGATTCTTTTCCACTTCCCCATGGACAATAGAGAAAATAAAAGGAACAAGAGCTATTATATATATATATAAATATTATATATATATAATATATATATATAATATTTATATATATATAAATATTCATGGCAGTGGTATCTCAAGGATTAATTTCAGTCTCCTCCTGTTTGAATACCCGCCTCAACAGGCAGTCTATATAACAATTAAATCACGAAGTTCTTGAAGGATCGCTGGCCCAGTGTTGTCTCTGGAGACGGTACAATGTTCGTAGGGTCGAATCCTGGCCTGCCGCAGTTTGGTAAATGATTTAATATCACTCGTTTCGTGATTTCATTGCTATATAGACTGCTTGTTGAGGCGGGTATTCAAACAGGAGGAGGCTGAAATTAATCCTTGAAATACCACTGCCACGAGTGTCCTCGGATCACGAGAAAAACATGTAGCTTAGCTGCATGCGTGGTTCTTGTAATACATATATATATATATATATATATATATATATATATATATATATATATATATATATATATATATATATATATATATATGTAATTATATATATCATGAGTATTACTAATGCTTCATGTGCTTCTGGGAAGCTATAGACGGTCTACTTCTAAGAACTTTATGCTACTCTGATTATTTCCTTAACTTTGTAACTAATTTTTATGAATTTTAGAGGGTGAGTCCAAATAGTTAAATTTCCTTCCTACGAGTGATTGGGAACCATTCTCTCTCTCTCTCTCTCTCTCTCTCTCTCTCTCTCTCTCTCTCTCTCTCTCTCTCTCTCTCTCTCTCTCTCTCTCTCTCTCTCTCTCTCTCTCTCTCTCTCTCTCTCTCTCTCTCTCTCTCTCTCTCTCTCTCTCTCTCTCTCTCTCTCTCTCTCTCTCAAGCCTAAAACTACAGTGATTCACATTTCAACCTGGGAAGGAGTTAGAGCTCTCTGACTGGCTACATGAAGACGCTGATGACTTCTCTTTACTAAAACCAATATAGTACACATTTTCGTGTGTTTTGATTGGGCTGTGGTAACCTTACAGATGTTAGCCGCTAACGGGGGTCTTGGAACTTAGAGGGGTTAACATTTCTATTGTCATCGAAATATTAATTCATATAACTTTTCATTGATGGTGGCCATCCAAGTGATGTTTGCTAGCTATTTCCCGCAAGATTAACTAAAAATTCATATTTTTTTCAGAACAAGTATTTTACGCAAAAGCTGTTCAAAAAAAAAATAATTAAATGGTAGACAGTGTTAAGAGAAGGATGAACTAAATGAGAGGGAGAAGCTGGAGGCAGATGAGTGGGGAGAGAGAGGAAGAGACGGAACAGGGAAAGTAAGGAGTTAAGCAAGACAGTGAAAACAAGAGAACAGGAAAGCAACTTTAGCAGATCTCAAGAAAATCTCGATCCTTGATTCCATGACCTCACATCCTTTCCAATATTTAAGAGAAATTTGATTTTCGCAAAATTTCTAGCTTAAAGGATTGGAAACCACTGTGTCAGAACTCCATTTTTGCCTCGGCTCGGTCATAATGGGTTTCTGATCACATTCGCGTCATTTATGTAAAATTATCTGAGAAGCTCTGACGATTATCTTCTTTATTGGAAAGTAAAAATAAGAACGAAAGAGGAAAATGAAAAAGAAGAATATTGGGAAAGGGAAAATGCAAAGCATGGAAAAAGGCTGATGCCCTAATAGAACTTTTAGTGCAAAAAAAAATGTATTGTAAAGATTGTCACTTGCTTTAGAAATTATGTTTATAATCTTTTTCATTGATAATATTAAAAAAAATCTCAACCGTGAAGACGTGTTTTGAGAATGCAGAGAACATTTTAACAAAGACCATAAACGTCTCATGAAACATATCAAAGTAGAAGAGAATAAATGTTCTCAAGTTAATAATTATACAGGGGTTAGACTCCAAATTCCTGCATTAGTTTTACAAGTTCAGGATTGATGGCAGTATCAGGATAAGCAATGGAAATTTGAGATATGATAATGTAAATGAAACACCCACTAACACTTTACCCCTGAAATGCAGTCTCTGCCCTAAGAAGTAATCAAGTGAACAACAAAATATTACTCTGAAATCACTGATTTTGTATACTCAGAAATTTACTTGATATTGAACAAAACACTGAAACTAGCAAAAATGTCTTTGGATTTTGGAGTGGTATACAGAAAAAAGAAAAGTGTGTGTGTACTTACCTAGTTGTGGTTGCAGGGGTCGATACATAGCTCCTGTGTGTGTGTGTTATATATATATATATATATATATATATATATATATATATATATATATATATATATATATATATATATATATATATATATATATATATATATATATATGTACTCACCTAGTTGTGGTTGCAGGGGTCGAGACATAGCTCCTGGCCCAGAACGTTTATGCTTTTGTGTGTGTGTGTGTGTGTGTGTGTGCGTCGTGCCAAATAGATAAAACTGGTCATTTACCAGAACTCATTTAAAATTAAGTTCTTTCTAAAATTTTCTCTTATACGTTTAAAGATATATTTTTTCATTAATGTTAATATAAAAGTTAATTATTTTGTACCAAAAGCACCTTAGAAAACTTACCTAACATTATTAAAGCAAGCGAAATTTAATTTAGCCTAATTCAGCTAAATATATTTTAGATAAGTTTACAATAATTTAAAAATAAACAAGCACAATAAAATTTATTTTTTTCGTTAGGTCCAAAATGATTTTTTGCGAAATTATTGCATATACAAATATTCGCTTACCTTATTCGGCAAGAAGAGCGTTGCTATTTAAACCAATATATATATATATATATATATATATATATATATATATATATATATATATATATATATATATATATATATATATATATATATATATATTAATACTGGTGGGGGTGGGGGTGGTAGTAGTAGTAGCAGCTGTGGTGGTGGTAGTGGTGGAGGTAGTAGTGGTAGTGGTGGTGGTGGTGATAGTACAAAGGCTTTTAAAACTCTTAATTTGCAATAAATGTAACAAATAATGCTCCTATCATTTTGTTAAATTTACTACAACATTTGTACCTGACAAAAATAATAATTCTTCCAGTTTCATTTATAATACTATATGTTTTATTTCTAATTATTTTCTTTCATTTTTTTTAGTTTTATTTCTAATTCTTTCAATGTTACTTCCCATACGACCAGTCTGAACTTTTTACACTTTCATTTTGGCTTCTAGCACTATCAATTTAACTTCTAATAATAACAGTTTAATTTCTAATATTCCCAACTGTACGCCTTTTTTTTTTAATTTACCAAAAATCGGAAACATGTCCATCAATTACAACTACAACTACTGTACCATCAGTGACAGAACGATCACTATAAACACTATTTTCCCGACACCATCAGCGCCTCTGATTATAACCTGATCCAGCGTAAAAGATTACACAGCACTTAGCGAGCGCGTTTAGGAAGGCCAAAAAAAAGAGAGACTCCAGCATGTTGCAGTTGCATTAACTCAAAGGAGTTTTTTTATTTTGGCACTAATGATGGCTGCCAGGGGTTAGCAGCTCCATTATGGGATATTGAACACACACCTAACCCCAGGGAAAATATAGAAATTAAGCCCTTTTTTTTATAGAGAATTATGCTTAAGTATCATGCTCACTTTATCTATTTCTCTGGACTGTAATTTGCTATAACGATGCTATGATTTACAAAAAATATTATCAGAGAATCAAAAATTTACAAGAACTTAAAGGCCAACAAAAAGTGTTAAAGGATACTTACTCAAAAATTTTTAGTCAAACAACATTTGGATACAAATAACGTTTTCAGTAGGAATTTGTAATCTTGATTATAATTTTTCGTAGTTTGATTTAGTTGTGTAAACAACACCTTATAACCAAACACTACTCCACGTACTTGTGAACTCCTTTCTAACTGCATTCCTCCCATACTACTTAAACCTGATTTCAATTCCTCCACACCATTACATACCTTTCGCCCCTCTTCCCTTAAGTGCCTTATTTTCCATTGTTCGCCACTTCCATATGCTCACCAAAACTCGTCCTCCCATAACTAACTCGAATGGCCTAAACACCATTTCTCTGAACGTCCTTTCTTCCTGAAAAGAGGAAGGTATGAGGGGATGCTCTCTTAGGCTGAGAAGAGATGAAAGTGATGACTGATCATAGCATATGTGTCATTTACTTACAGTCTCAGGGTAACAGAGGAAGGGAACCAGAAAAGATAACAAAGGTGGAATCTGAATACCCAGTTTACGTACAGATACATAATGAAACACTTTTACACAGTTACAACACAAGAGAAGTCATACAGACTAGAGAAAGTGAAGAAGCAAGCCCAGGGGCAAATACTTAAAAAAACACTGAGAACTCATCTAGGTAATAACAATTTGGTAATTACAGAGACTATTTGCTGTAACACCGAGCTTAAAGTATGGTAATAAACACGAAATGCAAAAGGCCTTTTACTTAGTAGCCACGCCTTGCTCAGTGTGGTAATATACACGATGTACATAATCACATTCACGCTCAGTTTTTCTGGAAACAAAGAACACAACATAAGTTTTCTCTGAAAGTCAAGTCATAATGGTTGCATTTAATATTTACATAATTGATTGGATCGTACATGTACTCTTAAGAATAAATGCCTATAAGGGAGGTGGGTCTTCCGATGTGACTTAAAAACAGGCAACCAACTACTAACCAAGCATTTTTCTGCGACAGTTCTTCGACGCGTCATGGACTAGCAAAAGCATAAACGTTCTTATGTAAAAGAAACGTTCTCCCATAATATGGCAAACATTCTCTCACAGTAGGAAAGACGTTTTCCTGCGACAGAAGAAAAGTCTTTATGTAGAAGGTAAAGCTTTCTCCAACTGAAGGCTAACGTTCTTTCTCAGGAGAAACGTTATAATGCAGCAGGAAAAAAAATGATCTGAAGTTAAAGAAGCGTTCTACCGCAGTCATGCAGAACGACTGAGACAAGAACACTTAATGACAGAAGCAACGGTAACAAAATTTCGATAAATTCCTTAAGAAGAAACTTTTCCCCCAAGTAGTTCGCTCAGACAAATAAGTGGAAAACATCTAAGTCAGCTTCTTGCAACACTGGAACCATATTACAAGGCAGCGCACAACATCGCACTTATAAAGACAAAGAGTATCATTACCATATTAATGATATACAGTAACAACAACTTAATGAATATTGACACATTTGCAACCCCTGGGTATCTTTATTTCAAGATGTTTCGCCAATCAGTGGCTTTTTCAAAGCAATACAGAGATTTTAATTTAAGGATAATAACACTGGAGACACAAAACAGATTATTTCATCAATTTTTTGTTCTGTCTTCAGTGTGAACTCTTGTCAAGGCTGAGGGTCCGATTATCTCGTCTTCTGCCTTCAGTTTATAAAAGCCAAGTTAAGGGTTGCACATGTGCCTAATTCATGAAAAGAGAATGAGACATTTCCTAAATCTATATATATATATATATATATATATATATATATATATATATATATATATATATATATATATATATATATATATATATATATATATATATATATCACCGGTCGTTTTACACGAAGGAAGGGAAGCTCAGAAAGGAAACACATTCACCATCGTTCAGTTATGTACACACACACACACACACGCAGACGGAGTACAGTCTAGGGGGCCAGAGACTACAAACCTCAATCAAGGAAAAAGATCTTGGGGTGAGTATAACACCAGGCACATCTCCTGAGGCGCACATCAACTAAATAACTGCTGCAGCATACGGGCGCCTGGCAAACCTAAGAACAGCATTCCGACATCTTAATAAAGAATCGTTCAAGACCCTGTACACTGTGTACACTAGGCCCATACTGGAGTATTCAGCACCAGTTTGGAACCCACACCTAGCCAAGCACGTAAAGAAGCTAGAGAAAGTGCAAAGGTTTGCAACAAGACTAGTCCCGGAGCTAAGGGGTATGTCCTACGAGGAGAGGTTAAGGGAAATCGACCTGACGACACTGGAGGACAGGAGAGATAGGGGGGACATGATAACGACATATAAGATACTGAGAGGAATTGACAAGGTGGACAGAGACAGAATGTTCCAGAGATGGGACACAGCAACAATGGGACACAGTTGGAAGTTGAAGACTCAGATGAATCACAAGGATGTTAGGAAGTATTTCTTCAGTCACAGAGTGGTCGGGAAGTGGAATAGTTTGGGAAGCGATGTAGTGGAGGCAGGTTCCATACATAGCTTTAAGAAGAGGTATGATAAATCTCATTTCGCAGGGAGAGTGACCCAGTAGCGGCCAGTGAAGAGGCGGGGCCAGGAGCTATGACTCGACCCCTGCAACCACAACTAGGTGAATACACGCACACACACACATACGCACGCACACGTCACGAAATTAGAGAAACTGCAAAGGTTTGCAACAAGGTTAGTCCCGGAGCTAAGGGGTATATTCTGCGAGAGAGGTTTAGGGAAATCAATCTAACAACACTGGAGGACAGAAGGGATAGGGTGGACATGATAAAGACATAAACTACTGAGAAGATTTGGCAAAATGAGTCACAGGGATGTTATGAAGTATTTCTTCAGTCATAGAGTTGTCAGGAAGTGGAACAATCTGGAGTGATATACTGGAGGCAGGATCCATACATAGCTTTAAGAAGAGGTCCGATAAAGCTCATGGAGGAGGGAGAGAGTGGACCTAGCAGAGACCAGGGAAGAAGCGAGGCCAGGAGCCATGAATCGACCCCTGCAATTACAACTAGGTAAGTACAACTAGGTGAGCAAGCACACACACACAATTATACCTACAAACACGTTCACCCAACACTTTCATTATATATATATATATATATATATATATATATATATATATATAATATATATATATATGACGTCTCTAAAAAATATTTGCCTTTAGAACAATATTGCAAAACATCATTAAAATAAAATAAGCGAAATATGTTTTCTACATATATCTCCGATGCACGGAGTACCGTATTGTGTTTTTTCTGTATTTTATTATACTTGTATTTTTATAGCAGAATTCAAGCAAATTTATCATGTCCCACGCGACCTCCTCCCCTTCCCCTCTTCCTTTCCATCTACCCCAAGGGAGACCTTTACATGGGGTTCGTTTATGTCTCTTGATGCCTTGACTTCTCTAACAGATTTTTTTTTTTTTAACAAACTTGTATACACCGCCCCTTTCCCAGGAGATTGTTCTCAGGGGTTGGTTCTTGCTTACTCTCTCAGACTTCTTCATGTATAAAGCTTCCTTGCTACAGACGTCTTTCTGACATGCCTGTGACTGGTTTCGAGAGATATACTATAAGAGCCTGGTCTGTGGCCATACTTTTTTTAGTGACTGCCAAATTAGCTAGAATACATATATATCTCAGAGTCACAGACGGCACCATGACAGACAACTCCACTATTATTATTACTGTATTCCTGGGGAAGCGATAAATCAATATTAATGGCGATAATCAGGTTTGATCCAAAGAAGAGAAAGGTAGCTCCATTTTCCAGGATCCTGATAAAATGTAATGTAGACGGGTAGCAACGAAATATTAATTTGACTTAAGTTTTTTATTGTGAACTGCACATATTACATGTCAAAAATTATATGAAAATGGTTGTTTGCTTTTTGCTTAAAGAAGTAAGTGTTGTGGTTAGGTCATCAGTCAAAAGCTATTTATATGCTAGAGACCAGAGTGAAACGATCCAAGATCTACGAGTGTCAATTATGATACAGAGATTAAATAGAAGGGACGTTAGCATGGGCCACCACTGTGACCACAAATGGTGTTCACAGATGAATACCACACCAGGGTGGCTGTGGTGCACTCTAGTTCACTTGTCATGATGGCTTTAAGGAGACTTGAGCTAGAGTACGCCACAGCCACACTGGTGTAGGATTCATCTGTAGAAACCTGTATTTGAGATGTATAGTAATATACTACCTAGTTGGCTGAATCTTGTTAGAGCCAGCTGGCAGAGTTGTTGAAGCACTGGCCTGTGAGTTTTAGAGCTCCCTTGTCATAGGTTCAAATTGCACCCGTTCCGTGATTTGTTTGCAATCATATTATTACGATTTAGTGAGTTTTAAGTCTACAAAATAATTTTGTCAGATGGTTTGGTAGAGCGGATAGAAGCTCCGCCTGTCAGTCTGACAGACTCTGGTTCGAATCCTAGGTTTGGAGTATTCACTTAAATTACATATATTTGTTGTGCCGACTTAGTCGACGTGCCAGTTCATGTGGTGAGTGGTGTTGAGACCATTGCTGGATAATCAGGGACAGAAGCGCCAGCTCAGCTCATGTGAGGTAACCCGACATTTTTTTTTTATGGTAGCTCACGGCAGAGCACACACGCTTTAATAAGTGGCCCAATGACTTCTGACTATTTTTGGATAGTGCCTGAGTGCATAAATGCTTAATGGTGATGGTCAGTCGCAATGGGTTGATGACCTGTGAGGCTTTCAGGACTAGAATGGTGGGCCCGGTATTGGTGGGTCTGGTGGTAATGGGCTTAGTTGTGATCGCTAGGCGGGAAATAAAAGGCCGATGGCCGCTAATGATGGCTTCATGTCTGGCAGTGATGAGTTGATGGCCAGGTTTTGACTGATTACTGGTAAACATTGGTCGATGTGTGGTGAATTTAGCCTGATGGACAGTAATGTGTTTAAAAAGGACACGTGGGCAAACACTAGGATATGATTATTAGTAAACGTTTCTGTCCAGGGACTTTGATCACTTCTAACATACAAGGTCAAGAGTAGCATTTTATGTCCTAGTGTATGCTCACGTGTCTCTTTTAAACCACTTCTCGGTAACCATTACCAAGGTTTATCCCAGTAGTATGTTGGTAACCTTTGATGACGGGATGGCAGCCTATCACGATAGGTTGGTTACTAACTGTCAATGACAGGTTGGCAATTGGCACAGATAGGTTCGTTATCTACGATATATATGTTCATCACTTGTGCAGATAAGTTGTTAACTGCCGTGGTTAGGTTGGTATCTGACATGGATAGGTTGGTATCTGGCGTGGGTAGAGCGGCGGTTGGCACAGAGTGGTACCTAATGTGAATAGTTGGCAGTTGATGACAATGAGTTAATGACTTGTGAAATTGGATTATGAGCCGTAGGTGTTGACAGTTTGACAGCTGCTGAAGGGGGCATGGGGAGAGGGAAGTTGATGGAGGATTTACTGGAAGGATTTATAAACAGATTAATGTAATTAATTTGTTCTTAGCTAAATCCTCGTTAATTGGAGGCAGACGAGTCATTAAGCTTACTACAGCTTTGGTGAGAGGTTAATCAGATGTAATGAAGCAGATTGTATTCAGCTGTGAGTGTGGTCTTATTGATCAATGGCAGAGGACTTCAGTTATTATTATTATTATTATTATTATTATTATTATTATTAATTATTATTATTATTATTATTATTATTATTATTATTAAGGGTAATACGACATCTGGGTATTAGTAGGCATTCAGTTTTTTTTCCGAGGAGAGCGAGAGTAACTCCAACTCCTTAGATTAAGAGCCTTTAACAATCTCTCCTGATGTAAAGTTTTATTATGAAAAAGCA
Organism: Cherax destructor; assembly: GCA_009830355.1. Classification (NCBI taxonomy): domain Eukaryota; kingdom Metazoa; phylum Arthropoda; class Malacostraca; order Decapoda; family Parastacidae; genus Cherax; species Cherax destructor. The sequence goes on along the minus strand of WNWK01001034.1, from coordinate 117,873 downwards.
TTGAATATTGATGGTTAACTAAAGTTTTTACCTTAAAAATATGTTTATTTTTAAAGAGTTCTAACAAGTATTTAGTATGACGAGTAAAGTAATGCCACGTAAAGAGTGTGGTGAAGAAAGATTATATATATATATATATATATATATATATATATATATATATATATATATATATATATATATATATATATATATATATATATATATATATATATATATATGTCGTGCCGATTAGGTAAAACTTGCTATTTTAGCTTAAATAGCAACGCTCACCTGCCATATAGGACAAGTGAAAATTTGTGTATGCAATAATTTTGCCAAAATCATTCTGAACATAACGAAAAATATATTTCATTGTGTTTGTTTATTATTAAATTAATGTTAACGTATCAAAAATAATTTAGTTGGGTTAGGCTAAATTAAATTGCGCTTGTTGTAATAAGGTTAGGTAGGTTTCAAAGTTTCTCTTGGTACAAAATTATAAATTCTTACATTAACATAAATGAAAAATATATCTTTAAACGTATAAGAGAAAATTTTAGAAAGGACTTATTTTTAGATGAGTTCTTGCTACTTGACCAGTTTTACCTAATCGGCACGACATATATATATATATATATATATATATATATATATATATATATATATATATATGAACTCATCTAAAATTAAGTCCTTTCTAAAATTTTCTCTTATACGTTTAAAGATATATTTTTTTTCATTTATGTTAATGTAAGAATTTATAATTTTGTACCAAGAGAAACTTTGAAAACCTACCTAACCTTATTACAACAAGCGCAATTTAATTTAGCCTAACCCAACTAAATATATTTTAGATACGTTAACATTAATTTAATAATAAACAACCACAATGAAATATATTTTTTTCGTTAGGTTCAGAATGATTTTGGCGAAATTATTGCATACACAAATTTTCACTTGTCTTATATGGCAAGGTGAGCGTTGCTATTTAAGCCAAAATCGAAAGTTTTACCTAATCGGCACGATATATATATATATATATATATATATATATATATATATATATATATATATATATATATATATATATATATATATATATATATATATATATATATATATATATATATATATATATGTCGTGCCGATTAGGTAAAACTGGTCAATTAGCAAGAACTCATCTAAAATTAAGTCCTTTCTAAAATTTTCTCTTATACGTTTAAAGATATTTTTTTTAAATTTATGTTAATGTAAGAATTTATGATTTTGTACCAAGAGAAACTTTGAAAACCTACATAACCTTATTATAACAAGCGCAATTTAATTTAGCCTAACCCAACTAAATATATTTTAGATATGTTAACATTAATTTAATAATAAACAAACACAATGAAATATATTTTTTTCGTTATGTTCAGAATGATTTTGGCGAAATTATTGCATACACAAATTTTCACTTGTCTTATATGGCAAGGTGAGCGTTGCTATTTAAGCCAAAATCGCAAGTTTTACCTAATCGGCACGACATATATAATATATATATATATATATATATATATATATATATATATATATATATATATATATATACAGAGAAAGATCGCAGTCAGCAGAACTCGATACTGCTACTGGAAATGGTCAAGATTCCCAGGTAGCACTCTTATCCACTCAGCCACGACCCCAGTAGCAGTATCGAGTCCTGCTGACTGCAATCTTTCTCCGTATATACCCGCTTGTTTCTGCGTCTTGCATTGATATAAAAATCGTTTGAGAGGTCAGAACATACAGGAGGAGATTGAAATAGCTTGAATCCATGCTTGAGGCTCACTGACGGGCCCGAGCTGGGAAAGAAACATGGCTTGTGAACCAGACTGCCCAGCTTATGTGGCATTCGTGGCTGAGTGGATAAGAGCGCTGCCTGGGAATCTTGACCATCCCCAGTAGCAGTATCGAGTCCTGCTGACTGCGATCTATCTCTGTATATACCCGCTTGTTTCTGCGTGGTGCATTTATATATATATATATATATATATATATATATATATATATATATATATATATATATATATATATATCACTTAACATTTCTTATCACAATGTACATGCATTTCTGATATATATATATATATATATATATATATATATATATATATATATATATATATATATATATATATATATATATATATATATATATATATATATTTCAGAAATGCATGTACATTGTGATAAGTAAAATGTTAAGTGAATCGTGAAATATGTAGATTATAGAAGATTTCAGGTTATGTTGGGCGGCCACAGCCTCAGGCACCAACTAACTCGGTCAGGCACCTAGTCTGTTCCAATATGACAAGATGAGTATCCGTGTTGACACCGCGATCCTCCAGACTCCACAAAACTAGGCCATGACCCATGGCTCTTCCACAACGACAGAGTGAGCATCTGCTCTACCACCTTGATCCTCCAGTGTCAGTATGAAGCAGATGTTGATAGGAAATTCTACGAAATAATAGCGGGATTTGGATGTGCTTTTTAGTATGTTACTGATGATCGTTTCTAAGAACACTTTACTGCAATACAACTTTCAAAGTTTTCATGAAGTTTGGAAAGTGAGCCCTAGTAGTTATTATTCCTACTTTTGAGTAATTTGGAATTGATCCACCCTTTAAGAAGTTCAGAACTACACTGCTTCACATGTCATCTCCTTATATCCCATATTCCTTACGAAGGAGTTAGGGCAACTTGCCTGGTTACTTGAGAATGCAAATGAGGTTTTCCCTATTAACTGGAGGCAATGTCAACAATTTCATTTCTCCTAATTTTGCTCTGGCACTTTCCAGAATGCTAAAGCACCTTGTAAACGTACTATGCTGCACTCAGCCTTCAAGGAACTGCCTCTTCTTCCTACCACTCATTCCTTTAAACAGGTTGAAGAGGACCTCAGCTACAGGTCGAAATATACACATGTGTGCGCACACACACATACACATATATATATCTTTCTTTCAACACGTCGGCTTGAAAAATTAATCTCTACATCTTTATATATGAAGACGATAAACGTTTACTGAATATATAGAATTTGTAAGAATAATAAGTCATTTTACATATTTAAGAAACTTAAAAACTGACCTTAATAGGATATCGCTGTACACTCTAACAAGACTGAAGGCTTGACATTATCTCGTTTATTGCCGACGTTTACTGCCACACTTTCACAGGTTATACTCATGTATGCAACCCATCCAGTAATTATCATATACAAAAATGTAGTAATAAAATACTGATGTAACTATTGTTTCATCTGCTCGTTTTAACCCTTTTCCTTAAAAAAAAAATTACGCAAGTCTTTTCTTGTCTGGTGTATCCCATCCCCTCCTACACTACACACTGCCACTGCTTTTCTTGCCCTTCTCATTTTTGTTCTTATAAAAATTTGCTACAGAAATTTAATTTGCCAGGTAGCTTAATTATCGTAAAAATACACAAAAAATACCTGGGGAATGGAAGGGTCTGGCAACATAAACAAAAACGTTGGAGAGTGGCTGGGAAGCGATCGACCCAAGGGACGTTAGTATGACCTAAATTCTTTATCTACCCGACTTGATTTGACACGGGTTTAAAAGTTTCGTCTGATCCTCCCTCAAAAAAAAAAAAAAAAAAGGCATCGTCTCCGGTTTGAAGTTGTTCTCTAGAGACTCGTATTGAGCCACTCTAGGGGACGGTTTTAGCTTTAATTCTGCCTTACTTCCATGGGTATACCAAACACGATAACTGATCTTGGCTGCAACCGTTGAGGAAACCAACACACACACACACACACACACACATATACGACACTGGAGGACAGGAGAGATATGGGGGACGTGATAACGACATATAAAATACTGAGAGGAATTGACAAGGTGGAGAGGGACAGAATGTTCCAGAGATGGGACACAGCAACAAGGGGACACAGTTGGAAGTTGAAGACTCAGATGAATCACAGGGATGTCAGGAAGTATTTCTTCAGTCACAGAGTGGTCGGGAAGTGGAATAGTTTGGGAAGCGATGTAGTGGAGGCAGGTTCCATACATAGCTTTAAGAAGAAGTATGATAAAGCTCATGGCGCAGGGAGAGTGACCCAGTAGCGGCCAGTGAAGAGGCGGGGCCAGGAGCTATGTCTCGACCCCTGCAACAACAACTAGGTGAGTACACAAAGCCTCGGCCAGCTTATAGAGCCGACCAGCCAGGTCAAAATATCTGCCAGCTCCAACCAGTTTACATTGCTGGCAAGACAGCTCGCCGTCATATCTAAATCATCGGACCAGCTAACAAGTTTAAAGCCTCAACCAGCCCAAAAAATGCAACTAGTACAAAGCCTCAGTCAGTCTCAAGCCTCAGTTAGCTCACAGCCTCAGCCAGTTCATAGCCTCAGTTAGCTCACTGACTGGCTGCCCAGTCAGTGCATTAAGTGAAGGGATAAAGACACAAGACAGTTTAATGTGCTGGCCGGGACCGGAGACAGCTGAAGTGAGGAAAGCGACACGAGTAAACACTTTAGGAGCATTTATGTACAAGGTGGTGGCGTGAGTGTATAAAGGATGGCTGTCTGATGGCGGACGAACAGGATGGCTGACGGACTGGGAAGCTGGCTGACTAGGTAACTGAATTCCTTGTTAGGTAATTCATCAGCTGTAAATCTTATGAATGGATGGGTGGCTAGAGAACTGACTTACTTTTCTGGCTGACTCCCTAGGTAACTGGTTAACTATTCACAAATAACCGCATATAGGAGAGAGAGGGGCTTACGACGACGTTTCGGTCCGACTTGAACCATTTACAAAGCCACACTAACATGGAGAGAAGGAGGGAGTATATATAGGCCAGCAGACATTGACGGGTTATTTGTGTATTGTTCCAGTCACGGTATTGTGATTTTTTATTGTTATTAACTGATTAAAATGCAGTGACTGGGTGGCTGAAAAACTGTCTATGATTAGCTGGGAGCTGTAATGATCTTATTACACAGAACTGATAGGTAGTGAGCTATAATGTTCCTTCCGGTAAGGCCAACATTGGTTAATAGCAGTAGTGATCGGAAAGGAACTGTGCAACCAGTAGCATTGATTTTCAACAAATCGATTAAAATAAGGCAGTTCCCAGAGATATGGAAAACAGCTAATGTAGTCGCTGTCAAGAAAAGTGCTCACATCTTTGACCTCTCAATTTCTTGATTCTGGAATTTCCGCTCTTCCTTCCTTCCTCTAGCTATCAAACTTGCTTTTTCGTCAGATTAATACCCTTTTCACTAATCTTGTTCATACTTCTAATCCTAATACTGATATTTCCGGTATCTACTTCATTTCCTGCTCCTCCTGTTCTCTTCAATACTTTGGTGAAACTGACCTCTCTATTTCTGACAAACTTAAACACCACAAAAATGTGTTCTTGGCAACACCAGCAATGCTCTTTTTTGTCATGGCAGAGACCACAGCCATACCATTAACTGGTCCTCTGCTTTAACTTTCTACCCTTCTTATAAACAGCTTCCCTAAGATGAATTTTAGTTCCCGTTACATTGGCAAAACACTCAGAACCTAACCTTTGCCGTCACTTCTCTTTCCACTTTGTCTTCTGCATTGGTGGATTCTGTCCCTGGGTTTTTCACATGTGGTTTTTGCCCTAAACCCTAAGCCCTTCTTCAGAGCTTCTTTGTTCCCTTGTTCTTTTACACTACTACTACTACTACTGCTTTTACCACTATTACTAATTCTTTCAGTACTACCATCTCTTTCACTATATCTACTATTACTTCTACTACTTGTACCATTATTATTACTGCTACTACTACTGCTTCCTCCTTATAACTACTATTATTGCTGCACTACTACTACTACTACTACTACTTCTGCTATACTACTATTTTCTTTTCCCATAAAAATATTATGTTAGAAGATTCGCTGTAAACTGAGTACTGGACACAACTCACATATAATCACCTATTTTCGGAAGATCCTTCGCTTCCCTGTGTAAGTTACTGACACAAGAGTTTTACAGCAAATGTCAATATTTTACAAAAATACCATAAATAGGAGAGGAGGAGAGAATGAAGAACAAGGATGAAGTGTGCTACAAATAATAATAAAAGTAGTGACAGTGATAAATATATTTATAATTATATTGTAACAATGATGCAATAGTGGCTTAAAAAAATCCTAAAGGTCGGCATTAAACTAGAGTTAAAACAAAAATATAACGTAAAAATAGTGCCAGCCTTCTCTCCTCCCTGCCCTCTCTAGTGAAGGTAAAACTACGTTTTGACCCAGAATATCGGAACAGAGAATGTCAGGGACCAGGAATTTTTTCCATGCGAGTTCGGGCATTGTCATAAAATTGTTATCAATATTTCAAAGCTAAAGGGGAGATGCGATTGAAATCTTATAAGCTTAGCAATAATCAATTTATTAAAGAAGCCTAGAATATGTCTAGAAGAAAAGTAAATTTAGATTGTAAATAATAACTATGAACCATCGACAGGTTGACAAATCATACCTTAATAATTTTTGAATATGTCTCTAAAATTTTATATAATTAATTATTTTAAGCGAAAGTTTAAAATGTGTGGTGAAAGTTGCAAGTGTCCTAGTTTTAAATCGACCGCCTATTTTACCCCAGATATAGATAATTATAGTCGGAAAGTTTGTTAATTACGTTGACTTTGAGAAGCATACATGTGTGAGAGAGAAGAAAACGGTCGCTACGATGTCACATTGTAGCGCTCGCTTTGTGGCGACGTAAATTAACGTACTGATGGTAAAATGTACGTCTGTTTTACCTACCTCATTTGAGAGCTTGATCATAAACCTTATATTTTCTTTATATTTTTATTATTATTAAATTCATGAACACGTGGACCTCAGGTAGTCTGTGCTACAATATTTTTGGTATCGCCCATGCAAGCTTTAGAGAAATAGAAGCCCTTCAGGGTCCTCTCGAATCTTGAATATTTAGGCGTCGAGAGTGGACGGATGTGTAACGAGGATCATGTTAGGACGCCATGATGGGGCCGTGGAGTGTCCAAAAGTGTCCTACACGAGGGTTGAATGCTCGTCCTGGACGCTGAGGAGGGAATGGATGGCTCTCTTGGACGAAGAAAAAAATGAGCTGAGATGCTTTAAAGAGTCTCTTTGTGTCTTTAAGAGATTCAGGAAGAGCACGCGAGGAAGACGCCTGTAATGGCTTAAATATTTATTACCTTTGGGAGAACCCCAGAATTTCCTTCTTGTGAACTTAATGACAAATCTGCTGAGGTAGACTGGTCATTCATCCGTACACTAATCGTACATTTGTTCTACCAAATATTCTTGTATACGCCTTTATTCTTAAGTTGCTTATTATAATCCTATTATTAGTAATAACTTATATATATATATATATATATATATATATATATATATATATATATATATATATTTTTTTTTTTTTTATTAACACATCGGCCGATTCCCACCAAGGCAGGGTGGCCCGAAAAAGAAAAACTTTCATCATCAATCACTCCATCACTGTCTTGCCAGAAGGGTGCTCTACACTACAGTTACAAAACTGCAACATTAACACCCCTCCTTCAGAGTGCCGGCACTGTACTTCCCATCTCCAGAACTCAAGTCCGGCCTGCCGGTTTCCCTGAATCCCTTCATAAATGTTACTTTGCTCACACTCCAACAGCACGTCAAGTATTAAAAACCATATGCCTCCATTCACTCCTATCAAATACGCTCACACATGCTTGCTGGAAGTCCAAGCCCCTCGCACACAAAACTTCCTTTACCCCCTCCCTCCAACCTTTCCTAGGCCGACCCCTACCCCGCCTTCCCTCCACTACAGATTTATACACTCTCTTGTAACCGCGAACGAGTGGTATTTAATCAATAACAACACTGCGATCAGCCGGGGGATCGAACCCGTTGTTTTAGCCCGCCACATGGGAGCGAAAATTCCATGAACCTCTAACCCACGGGTCCATACAATCCTACAAGAATCACGCACAACACCGAGCTCTGCTGGGTGCGTGATTCTTGTTTTGAGCAACCAGTTGATTGGGCTTTCCCGTACAATCAGTTCACTGTTCTTCCTTAAGCAACTAGTTAACTGCATTTTCTTGAGCAGGCAGTTTAACTGCACTTTCTTGAGCGTCTTTAATTGTTTTCTTGAAAAAAAAACATGTAAACTGTCCTTTAGATGCATGAGGAAATTAAAGTTATGAAAGCAAAAAAGTCAAGAAATGCTATCTGACATACATGGAATTATTAACAAATAATAAAAACTAAACAATAAAAGAAATATTGAAAAATATAGGAAATTATTGCAAATTAGCAAGGAATGTTTCTAAACGTTTACAATTTTAGGCATAAATATAATATAACTTTTATTGCTGCATAAGCGATTGCTTTCAGTAGAACGTGTCATTTTGTTGCATATTTGCTGGAAGTGGTTCAGAAGTGGAAGTTTGTAGTACAGTTGATAGAAATCTAATTTTAAATGCCGGGTCACCATCTGGAGAAGACCCGGGCCGGATGTACCGGCGAATTTACTACAATACAATTAATTTTAAAGGAACATTTTTTTATGTATTAAAACAAAAAGCAAATGAGTAGTAAATTACAACTAATTAACTTCGAAATGTAAAAAAAAAAAAAAAAGATAAAAATAAATAAAAACTTTTAAATTGAAACAGAAGGGTCAAATCTGAAAGTGTATTTGACAGCTTCCACCATCAGAATTACGCCAATGATATGGCTTAGTGCCCGAACAATGGTTTGTACCCGTTTGCTGTCTGATAAGTAAATAGTACCTAGCAATTGAAATATGCCCCCATACTAGGAGATTGGCCTAATATCTACCGAATGATCCGATATAATTCAAACAAGAGAGAGGGGAGAGAGAGAGAGAGAGAGAGAGAGAGAGAGAGAGAGAGAGAGAGAGAGGCAATTGATGGTGTGTTTGGCAATATTTTGTCCGTTGGAAAGGAAGAAATCTATTTTGATAAAAATAAAAAGTTGCTTATTAATATTACTAGTGAATTTTTGGAATGTGCTAAATTAGACACGGTACGTGTCCTCCTAAATACTGAAAAGATCCTTGTAATTATTGCATATACCTTTATATATCTGAGTATTTATTTGTTTAAGGGCATCTTGAAATGGAATTAGAGGAGGCAAGTCTTCAACACCAAAATTTGTTATGATGCCTCGATGGATACGTGCATTGTAAGGCAAATAAGCAGAGCTTTTTTTTTTACTTCTTTGTTTGGCCGACATTGTTGTCGTCCTCCCGAACTTTCAGTGATGAATGTATCCATGTTGTCACTTAGCTAAATTATATGGTAAGTGTTCGAGTGTACCATCACAGCAACCTATCTCATAATTGAACTGTGTGTTCTAAGATAGCAAGAACGTTTTCTTGCAATTGATACTGTTTTCTCATTATGATCGTTGCTAATTAGGCTAAAGTTTTTCCTCTAGGGCTAACTAATTCTGCTTATAAGACTGTCGAAGAACGTCCAACGGGAAGGACCCAACGGAGGAAAGTACCAACAGAGGAAACACGAAAGCAGTCAGTGAGTAGCAAGAATCCTTCAGCTTCTATTAAAGATATAAATACATTCACATTTTTATATTCAATATAAATAGACGTTATGTATATTTTCATTGGTGGTTAACGAGGTGAACGTTTGCACCACAGTAATAACGAGATGCTGGCTGCATCCAACCACTCTAGCCGATTAAATTGATCTCATTCCACAGACTCAGTATTGCTGTGTGCACAACATTTTTTCAGCCTTTGTTAACAAAAGTTGTTTATTAGCACTGGAAAACGTTTTTTTTTTTAACGCATTTGACAGTATAGTCATTACGTTCCTCAATAAAAAGAAATTGTTCCATTGCCTTTCATGTGATAAAGAATAAGTTTTCCGTTAATATTAATTTGTAAAAGTACATACCAATTTGTTTTTTCCTATATATATCTACAGGTGTCTAGCAAAACTGGTGGTTTCCTGTTAGCAGTATTGAATTTATTATAAATGTATTTAAAGATCTCCATTTATCTAGCCGGGTATTAAAACTGTGAAAATTAATTACTATTCGTCGTATGTTTGGTTTCTATGATGACTCCAGGTGACACTTCTCACGTGTCCAGTGTGGCAGCACACAAGACAGGACAAATACTTGGATGGCAATTATGAATGCATAGTATTGACCCAAAATGCAAGCAAACTGAATATTTTTTTATCTTAGGAAGACAGTATGCTTAGGTAACGAGATTAATCTAAGTAAAAAAATTGTTAGAAGTAACGAATTACTTAAGAACAAATTATTATTTACATATAAACAAAATCGTATGAAATATATTTTCTAGAAGTGAGACTATAATATTTACAAAATGATACGTTGTAAGTCAACATGCATCTCCTCTATTCACATTTGTATTGCCACAGCCACCTCATTTACAGCCTTGAATTTGCAAGAAGGTATAAAATGTACCACTATTTAACACTCTGCATTTACCAAATGAATTAAACTCGTGTTTCTAAATCACCTAAATCTCCAAAATGATGTAACGTAAAGAGTCGCAAAGCTTTCGCAAGAGGCTCTCCCTTGCTGTCTGCAGCTATCTGATTACATTCTCTCTCTCTCTCTCTCTCTCTCTCTCTCTCTCTCTCTCTCTCTCTCTCTCTCTCTCTCTCTCTCTCTCTCTCTCTCTCTCTCTCTCTCTCTCTATCAGTAATCTCGTAAGAAAATCGTCAGTTTTATTAAGGTGTTTTATATTACCTCAAAAATTCATCAAAGCATGACTGTAGCTATGGTATACCATCTTCCCTGGGAAGCGACTGACAACAATCCTCTACCTTCCAGGTACCTATTTACCTCCTGGTTAACATGGTCTCTCAGTTTGGGAATCGAATCCCAGATATTGCAGTTACCAGATGAACACTCTTACTACTAAGTTACAGGTTATCTTTTACAGCACTTCAGAAAAGTGCAAAATAAAATATACTCTGGTTGCAACGATAAACTAATCATTATAACACTGGCAGAGAGAGAACATTACTGCATCATGCAATTAATCCTTAATGTTAAAGAATGCACATATTCTTCTTCCTGGAAGCTTGTCTGCGTGTATGTGTAATGGAAAGTTGGCTGACTGAGTATTTCGTCATTTGCTATTTGCAATTCAGGTTATTTTATATAATTTTACACTCATATTTTGAAGTAAATGACAGATATATATTCTGATATTGTGTAAATAAGTATAATGTGCTAATAACTTTTTATATGATACTTAAGAGGATCTACTGTTTTACCCTCTCAAAGCTATAATGAAATAATTTTTAACTGCTGAATTCCAGCCTTAATATCCCACGTACAGTCGATAGTCTTTACAGTAACATTATTTTTATTAATGGTATTGAAATGGCTGATAGAAATAATATAAAATAGGGCTAGTTTACCATAATCATGATATTTATCCATTTTTATCAACATATCAAGTGAAATTTTACATATCATTTTATTCCGTTTTTTCCTGAGCACGAATAAAACTTTTGAACTTTCATAAAGCTTTTACGCGAACATCCATTATACGGTGATTGATTTCTAGTCAATCACTCAACGAGATGCGTATGGTCAGGTTGTATTCTGTAAATATATGGATGCACTTCCATCCCATTAGCTGTCAAAACGTATGTTTGGTGGGTATTAAATTCATGAATAAAAAATGAAGATACAAAACAGTAAAAGACCTCTTTGTATATATATTTAAAAAAAGTATTTAATTTAAATGTCTTATTAGATAAATATATATTAAGTTTTAATTTTGTTGGGTTTCGTATCTCATACAATTTGTCTAGCTTTCGTTTTGTACAGTGCGGTGAACTAATTAATAATTATGTGATGCCATATTTCCATAACTTTTCACTTAGCTATTAGTTCTGTCAGATTCTGTTTTTGCTTTCATCCCCATTTCTCTAAAAAATAACTCCTTCATTATTAAACGTGGTGGGTAGGCCAGTTAAATCTGACGCTATGCTACGTATTATAAGTAACTCTGATAAGATATGTAGCATATTATAAATAACTATGTTAAGGCGTACTACACTTCATCAGCAACTCTCTCTGGAAAAATTAGCGGATCTTCAGTGAAGCTAATTCATTGCGGCTATTAATAATCTACAAATAAATCATCTCTTAGATAAACCAAGTTGGGGTGGGCTTTGCGGTCACCCTCACCGAATACACGAACACAGTTATCACAGTCATTCTCGGTGTTCACCGTAAAGTTTCACGTCATCCTCGCCGGTCTTATGCAGTTTTTCGGGGATAAGTGGATCCAGGGAATAAAAGAGTGAGTGGATGCTGGGGGTGAAGGTTTTATATTGTTCATGACATTAAATGTTAGTTTTCTGCCTCACGGTGATTTTTAAACTACATTAATCAGTATCTTCCTGGGAAATAGTGGACCCAGTGGGTTTTCAAGTTGAGCAAAATGTTATTACAAGATTCAGCATGGCTTGTATGGTTGGCCCTCCTGTTTTCATAAGAATCGGCAATAAGACAGTTATCGCTAAATTTAAGAATTGAACCCAAATACCAAACTCAGGAAATCCTGCTTGTATGTAATCCCGTCACTACATGTCTGGTAGCGCATCACTAGCTGTAGAGCATAATTAAATTGTTTTTACATTGGTGAAGCCTTTTCGTTTTAGCCAGGGATATTTTAGGTGACTAAATCTTTTTGTGTCTATTTTATTTTCTAGCTGATACGGGATATTTTAACCTTGTTTAAAAAGAGCATTTTTTTTTACAAAGTGTTTGCTCATGTTAATTATTATTTTTTACTTCAAGGGTTAGGTTTAAGGTTGTAGGTGAGTTGAAAGTCTGTGGAATGTTTTAAGTCTGTGGAATGTTTTATTGTGTAGATCAATGAATTATATTTCGACTTCAACTTTCATAACCTATTGAAATTATTTTTAAATTTATATATTTTCGTGATTTATAATCACTGTTTTCAGAGTTTTGTAAGTGTTTTTTTTTATTTGTTTCTTCATCTAGCTGGTGCATAATAACAAAAATAATGATAATAATAATTATTATTATAATAATTTTTATTATAACGACGGCTATACGTCTACCTGGAGTATACCTGGAGAGGGTTTTGGGGGTCAACGCCCCCGCGGCCCGGTCTGTGACCAAGCCTCATGATAGATCAGGGCCTGATCAACCAGGCTGTTACTGTTAGCCGCACGTAACCCGACGTACGAACCACAGCCCGGCTGGTCAGGTACTGACTTTAAGTGCCTGTCCAGCGATTTCTTGAAGACAGCCAGGGGTCTATTGGTAATCCCCCTTATGTATGCTGGAAGGCAGTTGACCAGTCTTGGGTCAATGACACTTATTGTGTTGTCTCTTATCGTGCTAGTGACACCCCTGCTTTTCATTGGGGGGATGTTGCATCGTCTGCCGAGTACTATTTTTCTTTCATAGGGAGTGATTTTCGTGTGCAAGTTTGGTACTAATCCCCATAGGATTTTCCAAGTGTATATAATCATGTATCTCTCCCACCTACGTTCTAGGGAGTACAGGTTGAGGAACTTCAAGCGTTCCCAGTAATTGAGGTGTTTTATCGCAGTTATGTTTGCCGTGAATGTTCTCTGTACATTTTCTATGTCAGATATTTCACCTGCCTTGAAAGGTGCTGTTAGTGTGCAGCAATATTCCAACCTAGATAGAACAAGCGACCTGAAGAGTGTCATCATGGTTTTGGCGTCCCTAGTGTACATCTAGCCGAAGGTTCTTCCCTGCCGAGGTCGTCATTTTTTTCAAAAGCACTTTCTTTTTTATCAAAACCTTTCCTTTGATCTCACGAACATTTCACCACAGGGTAAATATTTACGAAATATGCTTACGTGATTGATAGGATATATATATATATTTTTTAATTATCGAAAACTGTTTAACAAGAGTAAATTTTCAAAATCATCAGATATGTCATATGCTTACTAGCACCTCAGTTCACCATATTTATAAAAAAATGATAATCAGTCTTCTAAATGGAAGTTTAAAAATTATGTTAAATAAAAAATTACCCTACGTTCTTAATTCTCCTGAAGAAAACTTTTTCATTGTTTTGGATTTTCAGCGAGTGGTTCAGCTGGGTTGATTCGGATATAATGAGGTAAATTATTTTGTTGAAACATTGGTTCTTCAAATTGCGCCACTGTGTATATACTTCTCCCATAGGAAATTATAGTAGGTAAACTCAAACTTTTTCGCGTACGTCCCAATGTCAAGATTTTGTGGGAAGTCAGATGGGTTTGGTAAATATTAACAGACCTCTCTAAATGTTTGGCCACAAACGATTCAAGGTAACATTAATTTTAAAAAATGAACTATTTATATTTTGTGTTTCTGAAATAATCAGAATAAGAATGTTAATTGTTTTTCCTTATGCAGAAGGAAAAAAATAATTCCACTTACCTGCGACATAGACATATTTTTCTATTCCTGCTGTGCTCAATGCCCAGGGAATATGCAAACTTTACTAATTAGTTTGCGACACCCGGAAAGAACCACGCGAGCCTCGTTACTGCATCTCCATATTAGTCTCGATTTAGACGAACTTGCCAAAATGTTTCCCTTATGTCGGTCGTTATGTAAATATCTCAGGGACTAATTGGTTAATAATGAAAGCTTTATTATTAATCTTTTCATCCACAATAGCCATTGCCTTCTTTCATTCATCAATGAAATTGGTTGCCACTAAGGTAACAGCAAAATACAGGTACGAGACATATAAGTACAACGCTGTAAAATAATTTGAAATTTCTATGGAGGTAGAAGTTTTTTTTCTCAAACGAGAACTTTCCTCGTTTGGAACTATAAGTGTAGAGTTCACTGGTCTGCGTCCATGGAGATTAGCGCTCTCTGGGGAGATCTTAACACACACACACCAGTAAATACTGTGGAAGCTTAGCAAGAGGAAAGATCTTACTGCAGACGAAGGAAAAGAGTACCTCTTTAGGAACACCGTACCTAAAATGAAGGTAAATACTAGGGAAGAAGAACTCTATAAGAAAAGATTTTACCCCCAGATGAAGGTAAATACCCGGAAAGGAAAAGGAGCACTCCAGGTGGGGGAGAGGGGAAGGAAGATGTTTGCTATAGACAAAGATAATGTGTAAGGGGGACCTCCTTAAGGAAGAGCTTGGTTCCTAAGAGAAAATACTTAGAGGAACGATAAACACTGAAAAGAGCTTACCACAGACATAGGTAAACAACACCGTGAGCGGAATATCGGCAACAGACAAAACTTACCAAAAAAACACTTTTAGAAAAGGACGCAAGTTTAAAGTTTAAACAAAGTGATTGAAAGATTATGTATAAATGAAAGTTGCTGAGAGGTAAAAATGAGAGGCAAGACCTATAAGAGAGGGAGTGAAGATGTCTAAAAGAAGTTGTGAGGAGTGAAAATAAAAGAAAGAGGAAGAAACTGGTGGAGAAATTGTGTCAGTCATGAGTTTGTTTGTAATGAGATGACATAACGCCAGAGAATTTTTAAGAATTATTTAAGATCAAATTTGGAAAACAAAAATACAACTTTAAGAATGTAAATGAAAAAAAATGCAGAGAAAGAAAAAATATCTGTTAGGAAAATGAAGATAACATATGAATCCTTCTTCAATAAACAATTCATGTGACGAATAAAAGAAATAACTACTTGGGTAGCCTCACCCAGTGTAGCCTAAGCATAGGAAGACTCACCCAGTGTAGTCTCAGCCTCGGTAGCCTCACCCAGTGTAGCCTAAGCCTAGGAAGACTCACCCAGTGTAGCCTCAGCCTGGGTAGCCTCACCCAGTGTAGCCTAAGCCTAGGAAGACTCACCCAGTGTAGCCTAAGCCTAGGAAGACTCACCCAGTGTAGCCTCAGCTTGGGTAGCCTCAGCCTACGTAGACTCACCCAGTGTAGCCTCAGCCTGGGTAGCCTCACCCAGTATAGCCTCAGCCTGGGTAGCCTCACCCAGTGTAGCCTAAGCCTAGGAAGACTCACCCAGTGTAGCCTAAGCCTAGGAAGACTCACCCAGTGTAGCCTCAGCTTGGGTAGCCTCAGCCTACGTAGACTCACCCAGTGTAGCCTCAGCCTGGGTAGCCTCACCCAGTATACCCTCAGCCTGGGTAGCCTCACCCAGTGTAGCCTAAGCCTAGGAAGACTCACCCAGTGTAGCCTCAGCCTGGGTAGCCTCAGCCTGGGTAGCCTCACCCAGTGAAGCCTCAGCCTGGGTAGCCTCACCCAGTGAGGCCTCAGCCTGGATAGCCTCACCCAGTGTAGCCTCAGTTTGGGTAGCCTCACCCAGTGTAGCCTCAGCCTGGATAGCCTCACCCAGTGAAGCCTCAGCCTGGGTAGCCTCACCCAGTGAGGCCTCAGCCTGGATAGCCTCACCCAGTGTAGCCTCAGCGTGGGTAGCCTCACCCAGTGAGGCCTCAGCCTGGGTAGCCTCACCCAGTGTAGCCTCAGCCTGGGTAGCCTCACCCAGTGTAGCCTCAGCCTGGGTAGCCTCACCCAGTGTAGCCTCAGCCTGGGTAGCCTCACCCAGTGAGCCTCAGCCTGGGTAGCCTCAGGTAGCCTCAGCCTGATAGCCTCACCAGCCTCAGCTGGTAGCCTCACCCAGTGTAGCCTCACCTCAGCCTGGGTAGCCTCACCCAGTGTAGCCTCAGCCTGGTAGCCTCACCCAGTGTAGCCTCAGCCTGGTAGCCTCACCCAGTGTAGCCTCAGCCTGGGTAGCCTCACCCAGTGTAGCCTCAGCCTGGGTAGCCTCACCAGCCAGTGTAGTGCCTCGCCTGGATAGCCTCACCCAGTGTAGCCTCAGCCTGGGTAGCCTCACCCAGTGTAGCCTCAGCCTGGTAGCCTCACCCAGTGTAGCCTCCTGGGTAGCCTCAGCCTGTGACTCACCCAGGTGCCCAGCCGGTGCCTCATCATCAGCCTCAGCCTGGGCTCACCAGTGCTTCAGCTGCTCACCCATGACCCAGCCTGGTACCACGGAAGCCTCAGCCGGGTGCCTCACCCAGTGTAGCCGATAGCCTCCAGTGTGCCTCAGCTGGGACCCAGGGCTCAGTGTAGCCTCACGTGAGCCTCAGCCTGAGCTCACCCAGTGTAGCCTCAGCCTGGGTAGCCTCACCCAGTAAGCCTCAGCCTGGGTACCTCACCCAGTGAGCCTAGCCTGGAAGCTCACCCAGTGTAGCCTAGCCTGGAGCTCACCCAGTGAGCCTCAGTTGCTACCTAGCCTACGGAGCCTCACCAGTGTAGCCTCAGCCTGGGTAGCCTCACCCAGTTACCTCACCTGGGTAGCCTCACCCAGTGTAGCCTAGCCTGGGAGCCCACCCAGTGAGCCTCAGCCTGGGTAGCCTCACCCAGTGAGCCTCAGCCTGGGTAGCCTCACCCAGTGAGCCTCAGCCTGGTAGCCTCACCCAGTGTAGCTCAGCTGGTAGCCTCACCCAGTGTAGCCTCAGCCTGGGTAGCCTCACCCAGTGAGCCTCAGCCTGGGTAGCCTCACCCAGTGAGCTCAGCCTGGTAGCCTCACCCAGTGTAGCCTCAGCTGGTAGCCTCACCCAGTGAGCCTCAGCCTGGGTAGCCTCACCCAGTGTAGCCTCAGCCTGGTAGCCTCACCCAGTGAACTCAGCCTGGGTAGCCTCACCCAGTGTAGCCTCAGGCTGGTAGCCTCACCCAGTGTAGCCTCAGCCTGGGTAGCCTCACCCAGTGTAGCCTCACCCAGTGTAGCCTCAGCCTGGGTAGCCTCACCCAGGGCCTCAGCTGGGTAGCCTCACCCAGTTTAGCCTCAGCCTGGGTAGCCTCACCCAGTGTAGCCTCAGCCTGGGTAGCCTCACCCAGTGAGCTCAGCCTGGGTAGCCTCACCCAGTGTAGCCTCAGCTGGTAGCCTCACCCATGAGCTCAGCCTGGGTAGCCTCACCAGTGTAGCCTCAGCTGATAGCCTCACCCAGTGTAGCTCAGCCTGGGTAGCCTCACCCAGTGTAGCCTCAGCCTGGTACCTCCTCCAGTGTAGCTCAGCCTGGGTAGCCTCACCCAGTGTAGCCTCAGCCTGGTAGCCTCACCCAGTGAGCCTCAGCCTGGGTAGCCTCACCCAGTGTAGCTCAGCCTGGGTAGCCTCACCCAGTGTAGCCTCAGCCTGGGTAGCCTCACCCAGTGTAGCCTCGCCTGGTAGCCTACCCAGTGTGACTCAGCCTGGTGCCTCCCAGGTAGCCTCAGCCTGGATAGCCTCACCCAGTGTAGCCTCAGCTGGGAGCCTCACCAGTGTACCTTCAGCCTGGGTAGCCTCACCAGTAGCCTCAGCCTGGGAGCCTCACCCAGTGACTCAGCCTGGGTAGCCTCACCCAGTGTAGCCTCAGCCTGGGTAGCCTCACCCAGTGTAGCCTCAGCCTGGGTAGCCTCACCCAGTGAGCCTCAGCCTGGTAGCCTCCCAGTGTAGCCTCAGCCTGGGTAGCCTCACCCAGGAGGCCTCAGCCTGGATAGCCTCACCCAGTGTAGCCTCAGCCTGGGTAGCCTCACCCAGTGAGCCTCAGCCTGGTAGCCTCACCCAGTGAGCCTCAGCCTGGGTAGCCTCACCCAGTGAGGCCTCAGCCTGGATAGCCTCACCCAGTGTAGCCTCAGCCTGGGTAGCCTACCCAGTGAGGCCTCAGCCTGGGATAGCCTCACCCAGTGTAGCCTCAGCCTGGAGCCTCACCCAGCCCCTGGGTAGCCTCACCCAGTGTAGCCTCAGCCTGGGCCTCACCAGTGAGCCTCAGCCTGGGTAGCCTCACCCAGTGTAGCCTCAGCCTGCTTAGCCTCAGCCAGTGTTGCCTCAGCCTGGGTAGCCTCAGCCTGGGTAGCCTCAGCCTGGATAGCCTCACAAAGTGTAGCCTCACCCTGCTTAGCCTCAGCCAGTGTAGCCTCAGCCTGGGTAGCCTCACCCTGGGTAGCCTCACCCTAGGTAGCCTCAGCCTGGGTAGCCTCACCCAGTGTAGCCTCAGCGTGGGTAGCCTCACCCTGGGTAACCTCATCCTTGGTAGTCTCACCCATTGTAGCCTCAGCCTTGGGAGCCTCACCCTGGGTAACCCCACCCAGTTTAGCCTCAGCCTGGGTAACCCCACCCAGTTTAGCCTCAGCCTGGGTAGCCTCACGTTGGGTAGCCTCTCTCTGGGTAGCCTCACCCAGTGTAGCTTCAGCCTGGGTAGCCTCACCCTGGGTAGCCTCAGCCTGGGTAGCCTCAGCCTGGGTAGCCTCACCCAGGGTAGCCTCACCCTGGGTAGCCTCAGCCTGGGTAGCCTCACCAAGTGTAGCCTCAGCCTGGGTAGCCTCACCCTGCTTAGCCTCAGCCAGTGTAGCCTCAGCCTGGGTAGCCTCACCCTGGGTAGCCTCAGCCTGGGTAGCCTCACTCTAGGTAGCCTCAGCCTGGGTAGCCTCACCCTGGGTAGCCTCACCCAATGTAGCCTCAGCCAAGTAAATAAACCAACATGTAGATAAAGCACGAAGCGGGTTGGGTTCGAACCCATGGCAAGTGAATTTTAGGACTTACTTGCCCGGGGCTAAAACACCACCCGTTCCCTGGTTTGTTTACAATCGTGTTATTACGATATCGTGAGCCAACATGCCGATGAATAAGATACATATTCAACACATGGACATTTATAATGTGGAGACTTTTCCCAAGGCTGTTCCTCTATCAATCCAATTCAGAGAATAATTTCTGGGGACAGTCGAAAACGTGTAGTTTGAGGTTAACAATCCCTTAGCCTTAACAGGTGTTCATTCCCTCAGCCTTGATAAGTCTAAAGATGTCCGTGAGTGGAAACTAGAGACAGGTTAGGTGGATCAGATTGGAGTCGCCGTAACAACATGGCTGAAGTAGGTCATGACAATAAGTTTAACAAGCGTTAGAGTTTGAAGAAGAATTCTCTGTACCAAGACTCGAAGATGTTGCTGCGTCAGACAGGTATTATTATATCTCTGGTATACTAAACTAACAAGTAGATGATTAATAAACATGTTTAATAATGGGTTACCTTTATTGTGGAAATGTTTCGCCAACCATAGTGGCTTTATCAGTCCATTACAGATAATAATTACTGGAGACTGGTAGAGGCAAATGTTAGTAAGTTTTCGGAAGGTGGAAATGAGTGCGGTGGCAGGGTTTTCTAACTTCAAAGAAACCTTTACTTCTCACTTTCATTTTAAATGACTTTCTTATATATATACAGAACATTCAGGAGAATAAAACCATGCTTGAGGCCCACTGGTGTGCCCAGGCTGGGAAGAAACATGGCTTGTAAAAAAAAAAGGCTGCCCAGCTTTTTAGGCATTTGTGGCTGAGTGGTCTAGAGCGTCACTTGGGGAACCTCGCCAGACTCCCTGACGTGACTTCGAATCCTGCTGACAGCGATCTTTCTCTGTATATACCCGCCTGTTTCTGCGTGGTGCATTGACATAAAAATCGCTTGTGAGGTCAGAACATACAGAAGGAAAATGAAATGGCTTGAAACCATACTTGAGGCCCACTGGTGTGCCCGGGTTGGAAAGAAACATGGCTTGTAAACAAGGCTGTCCAGCTTTTGAGGCATCTGTGGCCGAGTGGTCTAGATTATCGCTTGGGGAACCTCGCCAGCCTCCCTGATATGGCTTCGAATCCTGCTAACTGCGATCTTCCTCTGTCTGTCTGTCTCTCTCTCTCTCTCTCTCTCTCTCTCTCTCTCTCTCTCTCTCTCTCTCTCTCTCTCAAAAACATTTGGTAATAATATTGTAGTAGGTTTTCAAAAACATGTTGCTATCCCATTGATAGTTTCCTTAATTTATTGTCATTCTTTCCTACTAGTTTCTCCCATACATCACTAATGGATTAACTAGTTTAAGAATTAGTATTTTGGCAAGGGGCAAGGTTGTAATCCAATGCCTGATTCTTGAAACTAATTAATTTTCCAGGTAATTCTGCAAATTGACAAATGTGTCTCAGCTTTGATATTCAGCGCAATTTCGATCACATAGGTAGGCTGTGAAAATTCCCTTCATGTTGTACAGAGCAACATCGCGATAGAATATGGTATCGGCATCCACATTTCTCCGATGCATAGGCAGAGATACGCTACGTGTCAATAAAATGATATATGAAGATAAGAGAGAATTTAAAAGATTACAGACTCATATCAGAGACAAGGATGTCAGAAAATATTCTGTCATTGTTTAATCAAACTCTCTACAAAGCTTCAGAAAAAATATATGGTAAGAATATTTCACGTTGGATGGTGATGAATTAAGAGGAGGCAATAGAACTGGAGACCGTCCTCCTGAAAATTCAAATAGGTAATTGCAAATAGGTAACCGCACACATAAACATACATGATACAAATGATACACACACACACACACACACACACACACATACACACACACACACACACATACACACACACACACACACACACACACACACACACACACACACACACTGGTGCTGCATACTGGAGTATGCAGCACCAGTTTGGAACCCACACCTAGCCAAGCACGTGAAGAAGCTAGAGAAAGTGCAAAGGTTTGCAACAAGACTAGTCCCGGAGCTAAGGGGTATGTCCTACGAGGAGAGGTTAAGGGAAATCGACCTGACGACACTGGAGGAAAGGAGAGATAGGGGGGATATGATAACAACATATAAGATACTGAGAGGAATTGACAAAGTGGACAGAGACAGAATGTTCCAGAGATGGGACACAGCAACAACGGGACACAGTTGGAAGCTGAAGACTCAGATGAATCACAGAGATGTTAGGAAGTATTTCTTCAGTCACAGAGTGGTTGGGAAATGGAATAGTTTAGGAAGCGATGTAGTAGAGGCAGGATCAATACATAGCTTTAAGCAGAGGTTTGATAAAGCTCATGGCGCAGGGAGAGTGACCCAGTAGCGGCCTGTGAAGAGGCGGGGCCAGGAGCTATGACTCGACCCCTGCAACCACAACTAGGTGAGTACAACTAGGTGAGTACACACACACGCACACACACACACACACACATACACACACACACACACGCACACGCGCACACACACACACACACACACACACACACATACATAGGCCTCGCCTAACATCAGAAGTTACATGCGTCAGTCACGTAACTCAGACGTTCACTCTGAAATAAGGACAAATTACGTTTCCTAACTGTGTAACACCGTGATTACAACTTCCACCATTAACCTTAATTGAGGGGGCGTAGGGACCCTTCCTGGTGTTCACGGGGGAATTGAAGGGGTGAAAGGGAGAGAAGGAAAATAAAAAAAATGAGGTTGATCGGGAGGAAGGGAAAAGGAGGCAGTGGAAACCAAGGATTCTAGTCAAGGAGGGAATAGGAAAGAAGGAAGGAATAAAGAAATATTAGAAGTAGAGGATTGGATAAAAGGAGAGAAAGTGGGATTTATTTTCCTGACTGACGTGATTTATTTTAATTGCATATCTTTTTAAATATATTACGTGTTTAAGCTATTAATTCGTAGTTAGTCGGCTCGATTTTTTTTCCAACAATAACAAATATTACCTGGTATCTGTGACTCCTGTGAGTATTCATTTACCCTCTCTTCTCACTCTCCTGTTTTTTACCCTGTCAGTAAACATTCACTATTTTTATACTTTCTCTTGATCACCCGAACCAGTTTTTTTGGCAGTAACTTCTCTTTTGTAATTTCTATTTCGGTATCAGTCAAAGTGCTGGTTGTAAAATTACCCATTGCAACTCTTGTGAGTGAATGGTATATATACATGTATGTATATATATTTTTTCTTTCAACAAATCGGCCGTTTCCCACCGAGGCAAGGTGGCCCAAAAAGAAAAACAAAAGTTTCTCTTTTCAACTTTAGTAACTTTAGGAGAAGGAGTTACTAGTCCCTTGCTCCCGGCATTTTAGTCGACTCTTTCGACACGCATGGCTTACGGAGGAAGAATTCTGTTCCACTTCCCCATAGAGATAAGAGGAAATAACAAGAACTAGTAAGAAAATAGAAGAAAACCCAGAGGGGTGTGTGTATATATATATATGCTTGTACATGCATATGTAGTGTGACCTAAGTTTATGTTTATGAGACAGAAAAAAGACACCAGCAATCCTAACATCATGTAAAACAATTACAGGCTTTCGTTTTACACTAACTTGGCAGGACGGTAGTACCTCCCTGGGTGGTTGCTGACTACCAACCTACTACCGTAATGTGTGTGTGTGTATATATATATATATATATATGTTCCTCTCTGGAACATCTTGTCTCTGTCCACCTTATCTATTCCTCGCAGTATTTTATGTCGTTATCATGTCTCCCCTAACCCTCCTGTCCTCTAGTGTCGTCAGGCGGATTTCCCTTAACCTTTCTTCGTAGGACAATTCCCTTAGCTCTGGGACTAGTCTTATTGCAAACCTTTGCACTTTCTCTAATTTCTTGACGTGCTTGACCAGGTGTGGGTTCCAAACTGGTGCTGCATACTCCAGTATGGGCTTGACGTATATGGTGTACAGAGTCTTGAACAATTCCTTAGTGAGGTATTGGAACGCTATTCTTAGGTTTGCCAGCCGCCCGTATGCTGCAGCAGTTATCTGATAGATGTGTGTCTCAGGAGATGTGCTCGGTATTATACTCACCCCAAGATCTTTTTCCTTGAATGAGGTTTGCAGTCTTTGGCCACCTAGATTATACTCTGTCTGCGGTCTTCTTGGCCCTTCCCCGATCTTCATGACTTTACATTTGGCAGGGTTAAATTCAAGGAGCCAGTTACTGGACCAGGCTTGTAGCCTGTCCAGGTCTCTTTGTAGTCCTGCCTGATCCTCGACGGATTTAATTCTTCTCATTAACTTCACATCATCTGCAAACAGGGACACTTCTGATTCTATCCCTTCCGTTATTTCATTCACATATACCAAAAACAGTACAGGTCCTAGGACTGACCCCTGTGGAACCCCACTCGTCACAGGTGCCCACTCTGACACCTCGTCATGTACCATGACTCGTTGCCTTCCTGTCAGATATTCTCTGATCAATTGCAGTGCCTTTCCTGTTACGTGTGCCTGATCCTCTAGCTTTTGCATTAACCTCTTGTGAGGAACTGTGTCGAACGCCTTCTTGCAGTCCAAGAAAATGTAGTCTATCCACCCCTCTCTCTCGTGTCTTACTTCTGTTACCTTGTCATAAAACTCCAGTAGGTTTGTGACACAGGATTTTCCTTCCCTGAAACCGTGCTGGTTGTCGTTTATAAGCTTGTGTCTTTCTAGGTGCTCCACCACTCTCCTCCTGATGATCTTTTCCATGACTTTGCATACTATACACGTCAGTGACACAGGTCTGTAGTTTAATGCCTCGTGTCTGTCTCCTTTCTTAAAAATTGGGACTGCATTTGCCATCTTCCACACCTCAGGTAGTTGCCCAGTTTCAATGGATGTGTTGAATATTTTTGTTAGTGGCACACACAACATCTCTGCTCCCTCTCTAAGGACCCACGGAGAAATGTTGTCCGGTCCCACCGCTTTTGAGGTATCGAGTTCACATAGCAGCTTCTTCACCTCCTCCTCGGTTGTGTGTATTTCATCCAGCACTTGTTGGTATATCTCCCTATTCTGAATTCCTGGAGTCCTTCCTGTCTCCTGTGTAAATACTACTTTAAATCTCATGTTGAGCTCCTCACATACCTCTTGGTCGTTTCTTGTGAACTCCCCACCTTCCTTCCTCAGCCTGATTACCTGGTCCTTGACTGTTGTTTTCCTCCTGATGTGGCTATACAACAGCTTCGGGTCAGACTTGACTTTTGATGCTATGTCATTATCGTATTGTCGCTGAGCCTCCCTTCTTACCTGTGCATATTCGTTTCTAGCTCTTCGGCTAATCTCTTTATTTTCCTGGGTCCTTTGCCTTGTGTACTTTTTCCATTCTCTCTTACACTTAGTTTTTGCATCCATACACCTTTGGGTGAACCAAGGACTCGTTCTGGTCTTCCCATTACTTCTGTTTCCCTTGGGAACAAACCTCTCCTCTGCCTCTTTGCATTTTGTTGTCACATATTCCATCATTTCTTTTTCGTGTGTGTGTGTGTGTGTGTGTGTGTGTGTGTGTGTGTGTGTGTGTGTGTGTTTGTGTGTGTGTGTGGAGAAATAGATTGGAACAAACTTCTTCAAAGTTAAGCAAAATTTTCTCGTGAAGAGGTCTGAAAATGATGATAAAACCTAACTTAACAGTTCCATCCAGATGGAATATATATTTCAGAATCCAGAAAAACAGGAACAATGCATTTTATTGTTTTTTTTTGTGTCTATTCATGGATAAATTTAAATTAAATAGTATGACCTATAGTGTGAAACATCTGTGTAAAAATAATTTTCTGATTTAATTTCATTAATCTTTTGACAATGTAAATATAAATTGAAGTACGATGTATTATATATCGTACTTCAATATATTTGTTACTGTTCGGTTTGAAATAAGTCATTGTAGTTGATGAGTTGATGATGTTGTATATAACGAAAAATTTATTAGAATACACAAATAACCCGTACATGTGAAAATCAAATTTATGACGACATTTCGGTCCGACTTGAACCATTAATAGTCACGGTACTTTGAATTTACTTTTGTTTATTTCATTAAAATTCTGCTTCTCTTACATTTTCGTGTGACTTCTTCCTTGTGCAAAACTTTCTGATCAAATCTTCAGTAAATATATTACTGATGGTATACATTAACGACATACTGATGAATAAGAGACATGTATAACCTTAGATTATCTTTATCGCTGTAGCATCACACCTGCACAAGAGGCTTCTTCAGTCCACTTCATTAAGATACACGTACAACACTGCAGAAAGTAGTAGATTTGATATGAACAATTCGTCACCTTGGTAGGAGGTGAATACTCCCTCAGGCCTAAAGTATAGAGATTCTGCCAGACCTTATGTTGTAGACAAGAAGTGAGGTGAAGCAGCTGGAGCTGACGTCACAGGTGAGTATGA
The DNA here is from genome assembly GCA_009830355.1 of Cherax destructor. Lineage (NCBI taxonomy): Eukaryota > Metazoa > Arthropoda > Malacostraca > Decapoda > Parastacidae > Cherax > Cherax destructor. Next base: position 91,839 of record WNWK01001034.1, on the reverse strand, counting down.
CTTACTAGTGACAATAGGTTATACTGAACAGTTGTTTAGCAAAGAAATTGCATGAGACTTCCGGTGATTCTAACCTCCCACTTCTTATTTCTCTTTATTGATCCTTTTAATTCTCTCTGTTTCTTCTTCCGTTCTTTTCTGAGTTTGTACTTCAGACTCACTTTTTCCCCATCTGTTTAAATTTTCCCTCTATCTAAATCCCACTCTTCTGTCTCACATTCTCCCCTCTGTCTCACTTTCTTCCCTCTGGATCACTGTCTCCCCTCTTACTCTTCCTTTCTCCCCTCTTTATCTCATACTGAGCTTAACTTCTGTTTTACACATTTCACTATATATTTGAGTTGTTATTTATTTATGTTATAGTTTCGTTTGTCAGTATAAGTGTTACCTGGAAGTTAACCGAAAACGATTTCCGAGGTCGCTGCCCAAACTGCCCTCTCCTAGACCAGGCCCATTTGCTATCTGTGCTCTCTTAAATATACTCGATACTCGTCAAGGATATGTCGCAGGATCAAATCTTTGCTCCTGGACATCCCTTTTAACTAATAGTGGTTGACTATATAGAATACTATTCTCTTGGGCCTTATCTTATTTATCCCTAGAATCAACTTACGTTTCCACGTCCCCTACTGCTCTTCATGCTCTAGAAAATCTCGAAAACGAGATCATGATTTCTCATGATACCTTCCGATGGGGGTAGTAGTTCATGGCGCTAAAATGCATGTGTTTGTTTTGACGTTCAGAGGAAAGTGGGAGAAGCAGATAAATTCATAATTCAGTGATGTAATATTAGACGAAGAGGAATCTATTACTGTGTTATAAATAACGTTTATAGCTTGTAAATGGTATATTTGTTTTCGGTATTAAAAAGTGCTTTAATCGACATTATTCAGATAGGATTTTATATCAGTAATGAAACTTTGAAGGAAAAATATTTCCTCTTTATGTAAAAAACGAAAATAGTTTTTTAATTATTTAGTCACCGACTTTTTGTTTTAGTCCGACAGCCTGTTTTAAAATCTTCCTCCCTTCTATCGCTCTCTCTCTCTCTCTCTCTCTCTCTCTCTCTCTCTCTCTCTCTCTCTCTCTCTTCTCTCTCTCTCTACCTCTGTAGCCTGTTGACATGACCGACTGTCAGAGACACCTAGGCAGGCAGCAGCAATTGTCTTAGAAGAAGAGAATGAAGATGTATGTTGACAAGTGCACGGCAATGTATTGGAAATATAAGAATGTATGATTATATAACTCATAAAGAACACACGCTGAGAAACAAACGGATAATATATTTCATAAAATAATCATAACTGTTTACCTAAAATATACTGAACAATGTTTTGTTGGGAGCAGTGTAATTTAAAGGATACCTAGCATCATTGCAAGAATTTCGAACACCCAGTACTGCCATCCTGCATGACCCTGTGGTCTGTCATACCGTATGACACCGTAGCCGGCCATATCGTATGACATTGTGGTCTATCATACCGTATGGTAGATGATGCTGTGGTCTGTCATGACATTTAACTCCCTGAACTCTCATCTCGAATGACATTGAAGATTATAAGTAATGAAAACTTCTGTTCTAAGTACGCCACGATCTCTTACCCTTCAATAAAACACAACCTCCAACAAGAGTAGGTTCTTTACACTTCGAAAAACAGAGAGATACTACGAACAAAACACGAAGAATGAAGTTGACGGTGCTCGGACGATTTTTTGTTAAAACATGAATATATGTTTTTTCCTCTGGATGAACATTAAATAACCCTGCTCACAGAGTGGACCAACTACAGGGAACAGAAAAAAAACACTCAAAAAATTATAACCCTGTGTGATTTTCTAGGCGTGAATCCTTATGCTGATTCGAAATTTATCATCGCATAAGTTTGGATCTTATTAAAAGTTGGCGATTGTATGAGAAAGAAGCAGAAAAAGAGGAAGAAGAATGAAAATGGTAGGAAGAGAAGAGGAGGAGCAGAGGGGAGGAAGAGAAGAAGAGGAGGAGAATAGAAAGAGCAGGAGGAAAGCAGGGGAATAGGAGGAGAAGGAGGAGATTAGGAGGAAGAGGAGGAGAATAGAAGGAGGAAGAGGAGGCATTTAAATGTGTCTCGAGCAGAAAATCGTGTCACCCTTTTTTCAGCTACTTCCTGTCTATTCAAGGAAGGTTCCTTGACGCCGGTGAGAGACTTTATATAGTAGGAATTGGTAATACCCTTCCCTTTCTTAAACAGAACCTGAATGCGTACCATTCCCTTCGGTGCTGGATGATTCCTTGGAGTTTAGCGCTCTCCCATTACTGTAATAATAATAATAATAATAATAATAATAATAATAATAATAATAATAATAATAATAATAATAATAATAATAAAATAATAATAATAATAATAATAATAATAATAATAATAATAATAATAATAATAATAATAATAATAATAATAATAATAATAATAATAATAATAATATCAATGTTAATAATAATAGTAAGAAGAAGAAGATGAATATTCATACGAGTAAAACATTTCTTACTGTAAAACACTACTTTGATAACCATTAGTTATTTTAAAGTTTAACTCACTGCAAAACAGTACTCGGTATAAAAAATTACTTGTCCAGTGATGAGGTCTTCCTCAGGGTTGTTGTTAACGACTCTGGTGTCCCTTGTTGGGTGTTTGTCTCTTAGTGCTTGGGCTGTGGTCTCATCTTTGGAAGCAACAGTGTCGTCACTTGTAATTTTTTCTGTTTGCTTCCACTATATTACCTTTTTCGATTTTTTTGCTAACCTGTGCGCAGATTTTCTCGCTTTTAGTGGAATTTTTCTTGGGTCTACCTCTGTGATTCCTGCGATGGTGGGGCAGAGGGACAAAATTATCTGTGTTTGAATACCATTGTCGTGTCACAGGATATTTGTAAAAACATTCAGAAGCGTTGACAGGTAAAGTACCTGCTCATGAGCTTATTGTTTATAAGTTATATATAATATTACTTCACCCATCTGTCAGCTGCCTGTATTTGTATGGTGGGTGACTGGATGAGTGTGTAGTTATACTTGGGTACTTTGAAATTGCAAAAATCCCATTTATTTTGTATTATTGTAACTCGTTCTTTAAAGTTAAATCAGAGACAACTTGTTTATATTACGTATATGATAGAATTTACCAAAAACATTTTTGTTGGAGAGTTATGGGCATAAATACGCAGCCCCTTTGGTATGACGTCATACAATTGCCAGTCAGCCAAAAGGTCACATGTAACCATTAGGATGATTGATAGTGTATTCTCAGACGTAACTGTACCTGAGCTTGGATTGAAAGCTAAATTCAAAGCAATCAAAGCTAAATTCCTGTTATTTATGTTTAGGAATTTTATAACGATAAGTTATTTGTGCGCTTTGCAGAGCAGAGTAGCAATGATAAGGCTTCGGAGACTTCTTACTTTATTAGGAATAAAGTGTGGGGTACACAGGCTGTGTTCCGTTTTTATGGCCCGCAAGAGAGAGAGGAGAGTGAGGCCTGTTACTCTAGTGAAGGCAGCTGCGTGAGTGAGGAAGGAACAAGGTGTCGCAGACTGACGTGGGTAGGCCTACAGAGGGTAGCACTGGAGTGCTGCAAAATATGAACTCAACTGGCAGACAGCATGGCTGTCTATGCAGACAGTATGGCTGTCTACATCGCTCGGCCACCTACCCATGGTCGACCCTGACCATGACTGGCAGTAAAAAAAAAACTCGGTCTCTCTCTCGCAAGAACAGGTCACAGAACACGAAAGAAAAACATATATACATAAACATATGGACATGGGAAAAAAAACTTCCTCCAGAGAGGGAAGAAAAAATGGTGTGCTTCGTGGTCTAAGGCAGTGAGCGTCGATGCAGCACTGCACGCCTTCCTGCAGCTGGACACATACTGCAACACGGGAGACAAGCTGCGGCTGAGCTGTGACGTAACAGGGTACGGTCTCCTCTGGGAGGTGAAGCAGACATCGTAGTAGTCACTGCAGGGTTCACTCAACCCAGGCACAACCTGCTGGTGCCCTCGAGTGAGGCGTCGTCAGTAGTCGCAACTGGGCAGGACTTCTGCTGACAAGCGGACAGGAGGACATTCCTCGACTGGTATTGTCTCTGGAGCTGTCGCTGCTGGCGAGTGTTGGGTGAGTCGTGACAGGGACGACTCGGCAAAACATCTGGAGGTCGTAACAGCATACACCTTACTGCAGTGAGTGGGCAAGCAGTTAAAGTGACATCATCTTTGTGCAGGCTGCTCACTGAAGCTGTGACACGGCTTGACGAGTGTCACACTCAACAGTTGAAGTTACTGCAGAGGGCGGTCTAAGCGTCCCCAGACTGGTCATCTACAAATAACTGGACTGACGGTCTAAGAGGTGAAGTGGAACGGTCTCGATGGGAGAATTGTCGCGTGTACGATTCAGCAGAGGCATCTACGAGCGAGGAACAATAAAGAGCTTTCTGTACAAGGCGCTCGACGCTCGTAACTGACGCCTGGACTTGACAAATGTCAGCTGTCAAGCGCGCGGGGCGCGGGGTCACACCGGGTGACAGAGTAACACACATGTGCTACATAGGACACACGAGAAACTGCACACACATAGTACATGCGGTACAACATGGCTTACTAGCAAATGACGCTTTTCTGTGCAAAAATCGTCACTAAGCAATACTCGAACATGTGAGAATACTGACTGAGAGGAATTAATGAACACTCAACATATATCTTCTCTCAAACCTCTCGACAATAATGAAAATAAAATGCTCACTGTGAAACTACAACACTCGGGACATCATGTGGTGATGTCAGGCGTGACGTCATGAGGTAATGTCATGGAGTGACATCGCGAGTGACGTCAGCAGACGTCGTGGGTGACGTCGCGAGGAACTTCAGGCAACATCGTGGGTGACGTCACGAAGTGACGTCCTGGAGTGATGTTGTGATGGATGTCATGGGGTGACATCACGAGTGACGCCAGGCAACATCGTGGTGACGTCGCGAGGTGACGTCCTGGAGTGACGTCGTGATGGATGTCATGGGTGACATCGCGAGTGACATCAGGCAGACGTCGTGGGGACGGCAGCATCGTGACGTCAGCAGCATGGTGACGTCATGGGTTGATGTGGCAGCAGACCACAGCATGTGGCTTGGGAGGTCTGGCTTGGTAACTCACATGGCTTGCTCACACCCCAAATGGCTTGCTGATCACGTGGCTTGGTGATCATCCCACGTGGCTTACTCCACGTGGCTTCAGATACACAGTTCTGGCAAGAATTCACAAGGAAATTCACAGAAAACAGCAGAGAGGGAGTTTGCAGTGGTGAGTGGAGTGAGTCGGCAGGGTGAGTGTTATGGTAAAGCGTGGGTTAGTGAGGGAGACACCCACACTAAACGCTGAAATCACCACAAACTCACCTCTGACTTGCTGAAAAAGCCGTGATGAGCTGAACAACAACAGCAGAACATACTTGAAAGGCTGAGCACGTTACTGAGAAACAGCGTGGGACGCTGTGCATAGAGTCAGTGACGCCATTTCTCGGAGAATTCAACAAATTTCGGCCTGGATCCTGCTTGTACCTGTGTCTGGATGCTGAGATTTGCAGACACGATATCAGGATAACTCGTTGAGAGACGGATGCTTCTTGTGTAGAGTGATGAAGTGAAGATGACTTCATTCCTCTTCCTTCCCTCTCAGGCAAACACAGCTGCGACCACCGCTTCCACCATTTATAACGATGATTATTTGCGTCTTCTTGGTAGCGGGAATGAATGATAGGCTTCGGAGACTTCTTACTTTATTAGGAATAAAGTGTGGGTTACACAGGCTGTGTTCTGTGGCCATGGCCCGCAGGGCCATGCCCGCGCGAGAGAGAGGAGAGTGAGGCCTGTTACTCTAGTGAAGGCAGCTGCGTGAGTGAGGAAGGAACAAGGTGTCGCAGACTGACGTGGGTAGGCCTACAGAGGGCAGCACTGGAGTGCTGCGAAATATGAACTCAGCTGGCAGACTGCATGGCTGTCTATGCAGACAGTATGGCTGTCTACAATTTCAAGTTAGGAAAGTGTGAATTATCGCAAGGTAAAAGATTTTGCAAATACTAGTGTAGCTATCACTATTCTTTCCTCCTATTTTTAAGTCCTTTTCTTGCATCTGTCACCAATTTTCGAACTTTCGAAATCATTTTATTAAATCGAAGCGTAATTCTATATTTCTGTGGGATTTGTGAAGTCAAAATAATTTGCAGTCTATATTTGCCACTTGAAAATATTTCCTTAAACCTCAATGTTTTTTTTTAATATCTAAGGCATTACAATTTTATTTAATCTGAAAATCTTGTGTATTTGCAATTATCCTTCCATTGTTTTTTAATTCTCTTAAATTTCAGATATTTTGCTACTAAACGTCTCATTCGCCATTGACTTCAGTCTTTCCTCACATCCGGAGAGGTTCTCCCTTTACCAAAATTTATATTACAGAATCTGAGGAAAGTTATTGATCTCATCAGTGATCTCACAATGTTGAATCATTTTCTGTTTTACTGATAATTGTACTGCTCTTCTATACCTCCTCATCGTATATGATCACACAATAATTACAAAGCATCACTCCTTATGCATTGTGTTACTCACGTCATTACGAAATTCTTGCTTTAAATAAGGATGATGAGAGGTGTCAATTTTTGAGTCCAGAGTCATTCCCTACAGAAAAAAAATCCTGCATTTGCTTTCCTGGCATACTTCATCTCTAGCCATTCAAGAGTCTTCGGCGTACTTACCTTCACGTCTGTCCATATTATTCAAAAAAACATTATAATTAATAATTAAAGGGGGAACTGCAGTTGCTGCAGAATAACTTAACAGCACTGCAGTCGGCAGCAGCAAGACAGCAACAGCAGCAGCGACAACATAAGACAGTCAACTGCAGTAGCTGCAGAAGCAAGGTAATCAAGAGCAGTAGATGCAAAAGCAACAATTTCCAACAACAGTACGCGCTAACAAAGAGGACAACTAGACTGGAAACAGAGGAAAGTGAACACAAACGTAATTGTGCATTCCATTAGTGTTGCAGATGTGATCCTCGGGGGAGAAGGAAGATGAGGAAGCTCTTAAATACCAAATACATAAGTAACAAATTAACAACAGGCTAGTCCAGAGACTCAAGAGCCAAGAGAAGCCTTTAGTGGCAGCAAGAACCTCTAGCACTTGGAGTAAGCAGATATGTTGGTATCTCCAAGAGGATTAACTTCTGAAGAAGATATTATGTATTATCCAGTCTAGGAGAAAGTGAACGCTTACCTGTGTCCAGGAGGCAGAAGCCAAACGTCAGATTCTAGGGAGCAATTATATACTGTGCAGTCTTCAGGACATAACATATACTCGAATTCCAGAATTGCACAATTACTGGAAACGCATGTCTCATACATGTATATATATATATATATATATATATATATATATATATATATATATATATATATAGAGAGAGAGAGAGAGAGAGAGAGAGAGAACATATGTAAGAAAGTGCAAAAAGAGACTGAATTTTTATTTCCTTCTGAGACAAGTGTTTTCATTGAATCGTATAAATAAACAATACTTAGATAAAGCTAAGGAAGTTATCGTTGAATTTATAGAATAAAAAATGATTATTATAGGGTGCATAGTGGCGCCAATGAGCAGATGTTGCAAGTGGATAGACTATGTGTTGGGCTACTTTAGATAGATAAGAGTTTTGATAGGGATAGTGAGGCTCAGGTCAAGATATTTGGGAGTCGAGTGTGTGTATGTACTCACCTATTTTGTGGTTGCAGGGGTCGATTCACAGTTCCTGGCCCTGCCTCTTCGTTGGTAGCTACGACGTCCACTCCCTGCTCCATGAGCTTTATCGTACCTCTTCTTAAAGCTATGTATGGATGTGTGTGTGTGCGTGTATGTGTGTGTGTGTGTGTGTGGTGTGTGTGTGTGTGTGTGTGTGTGTGTGTGTGGTTGTGTGTGTGTGTGTGTGTGTGGTTGTGTGTGTGTGTGTGTGTGTACTCACCTAATTATACTCACCTAATTGTGGTTGCAGGGGTCGAGACTCAGCTCCTGGCCCCGCCTCTTCGCTGTCCGCTACTGGGTCTCTGCTCTCCCTGCTCCATGAGCTCTATCATATCTCGTCTTAAAACTATGTATGGTTCCTGCCTCCACTATATCTTTCTCTAGACTATTCCACTTCCTGACTACTCTGTGGCTGAAGAAATGCTTCCTAACATCCCTTTGACTCATCTGAGTCTTCAGCTTCCAGTTGTGTCCCCTTGTTTCTGTGTTCCCTCTCTGGAACATCCTGTCCCTGTCTACCTTGTCGATTCCCCGCAGTATTTTGTATGTCGTTATCATGTCTCCTCTGACCCTTCTTTCCTCCAGTGTTGTTAGTCCTATTTCCCTCAACCTTTCTTCATAGGACAGACCCCTGAGTTGTGGAACTAGCCTTGTCGCAAACCTTTGCACTTTCTCTAGTACTCACCTAATTGTACTCACCTAATTGTGGTTGCAGGGGTCGAGACTCAGCTCCTGGCCCCGCCTCTTCGCTGTCCGCTACTGGGTCTCTGCTCTCCCTTCTCCATGAGCTCTATCATACCTCGTCTTAAAACTATGTATGGTTCCTGCCTCCACTATATCTTTCTCTAGACTATTCCACTTCCTGACTACTCTGTGGCTGAAGAAATGCTTCCTAACATCCCTTTGACTCATCTGAGTCTTCAGCTTCCAGTTGTGTCCCCTTGTTGCTGTGTTCCCTCTCTGGAACATCCTGTCCCTGTCTACCTTGTCGATTCCCCGCAGTATTTTGTATGTCGTTATCATGTCTCCTCTGACCCTTCTTTCCTCCAGTGTTGTTAGTCCTATTTCCCTCAACCTTTCTTCATAGGACAGACCCCTGAGTTGTGGAACTAGCCTTGTCGCAAACCTTTGCACTTTCTCTAGTTTCTTTACGTGCTTGACCAGGTGTGGGTTCCAGACTGGTGCTGCATATTCTAGTATGGGCCTGACGTACACGGTGTACGTACGTACGTACACGGTGTGTGTGTGTGTGTGTATGTGTGGTGGTGTATGTGGGTGTGGTGGTGTATGTGGGTGTGGTGGTGTATGTGGGTGTGGTGGTGTATGTGGGTGTAGTGGTGTGTGTGTACTCACCTAATTGTGGTTGCAGGGGTCGAGGCTCAGCTCCTGGCCCCGCCTCTTTGCTGTCCGCTACTGGGTCTCTGCTCTCCCTGCTTCATGAGCTTTATCATACCTTGTCTTAAAACTATGTATGGTTCCCGCCCCCACTATATCGTTCGCTAGACTATTCCACTTCCTAACTACTCTATGGCTGAAGAAGTGCTTCCTAACATCCTTTTGACTCATCTGAATCTTCAGCTTCCAGTTGTGTCCCCTTGTTTCTGTATCCCCTCTTTGGAACATCCTGTCACTATCTACCTTGTCGATTCCCTGCAGTATTTTGTATGTCGTTATCATGTCTCCTCTAACCCTTCTGTCCTCCAGTGTTGTTAGTCCTATTTCCCTCAACCTTTCTTCATATGGCAGTCCCCTGAGCTGTGGAACTAGCCTTGTCGCAAACCTTTGCACTTTCTCTAATTTCTTGACGTGTTTGACCAGGTGTGGGTTCCAGACTGGTGTTGCATACTCTAGTATGGGCCTGACGTACACGGTGTACAGTGTCTTGAACGATTCCTTGTTAAGGTAACGGAACGCTAATCTTAGGTTTGACAGTCGCCCATATGCTGCCGCGGTTATCTGGTTGATGTGTGTTTCCGGAGACGTGCTTGGCGTTATACTCACCCCAAGACCTTTCTCCTTTGATGAGGTTTGTAGCCTTTGTCCACCTAGCCTGTACTCTGTCAGCGGTCTTCTTTGCCCTTCTCCGAACCTCATGACTTTGCATTTGATGGGGTTAAATTCGAGAAGCCAGTTGCTAGACCAGATGTCAAGCTTGTCCAGGTCTCTTTAAAGTTCTGCTTGGTCTTCATCCGATGTGATTTTCCTCATTAATTTCACATCATCTGAGTCTATCCCGTCCGTCATGTCATTCACATATACCAAGAATAGCACTGGTCCTAGGACTGACCCCTGCGGTACACCGTGTACTCACCTAATTGTACTCACCTAATTGTGGTTGCAGGGGTCGAGACTCAGCTCCTGGCCCCGCCTCTTCGCTGTCTGCTACTGGGTCTCTGCTCTCCCTGCTCCATGAGCTTTATCATACCTTGTCTTAAAACTATGTATGGTTCCTGCCTCCACTATATCTTTCTCTAGTCCATTCCACTTCCTGACTACTCTGTGGCTGAAGAAATGTTTCCTGACATCCCTTTGACTCATCTGAGTCTTCAGCTTCCAGTTGTGTCCCCTTGTTTCTGTGTTCCCTCTCTGAAACAACCTGTCACTATCTACCTTGTCAATTCCCGCAGTATTTTGTATGTCGTTATCATGTCTCCTCTGACCCTTCTTTCCTCCAGTGTTGTTAGTCCTATTTCCTCAACCTTTCTTCATAAGACAGACCCCTGAGTTGTGGAACTAACCTTGTCGCAAACCTTTGCACTTTCTCTAGTTTCTTGACGTGCTTGACCAGGTGTGGGTTCCAGACTGGTGCTGCATACTCTAGTATGGGCCTGACGTATACGGTATACAGTGTCTTGAACGATTCCTTGTTAAGGTAACGGAACGCTAATCTTAGGTTTGCCAGTCGCCCATATGCTGCCGCGGTTATCTGGTTTATGTGTGCTTCCGGAGACGTGCTTGGTGTTATACTCACCCCAAGGTCTTTCTCCTTTGATGAGGTTTGTAGCCTTTGTCCACCTAGCCTGTACTCTGTCAGCGGTCTTCTTTGCCCTTCTCCGATCTTCATGACTTTGCATTTGGTGGGGTTAAATTCGAGAAGCCAGTTGCTAGACCAGATGTCAAGCTTGTCCAGGTCACTTTGAAGTCCTGCTTGGTCTTCATCCGATGTGATTCTCCTCATTAATTTCACATCATCTGCGAAAAGAGACACTTCTGAGTCTATCCCATCCGTCATGTCATTCACATATAGCAAGAATAGCACTGGTCCTAGGACTGACCTCGCGGTACACCACTGTCACAGGCGCCCACTGTGATACCTCATCACGCACCATGACCCGTTGTTGCCTCCCTGTGAGGTATTCCCTGATCCATTCCAGTGCCCTTCCTGTTATACACGTGTGTGGTGGTGTGTGTGTGTGTGTGGTGTGTGTGTGGGCGTGGTGTGTGTGGGCGTGGTGGTGTGTGTGGTGGTGTGTGTGGGTGTGGTGGTGTGCGTGGGTGTGGTGGTGTGCGTGGGTGTGGTGGTGTGAGTGGGTTTGGTGTGTGGTGTGTGTGGGTGTGGTGTGTGTGGGTGTGGTGTGTGGGTGTGGTGTGTGGGTGTGGGTGTAGTGTGTGTGGGTGTGATGTGTGTGTGTGTGTGTGTGTGTGGGTGTGGTGTGTGTGATGTGTGTGTGTGTGGGTGGGTGTGGTGTGTGTGTGTGTGTGTGTGTGTGCGTGTGGGTGTGTGGGTGTGATGTGTGTGTGTGTTCGTGTGTTGCGCGCACAACATCTGCAAATCATGCCTACATCATAATTGTACCAAACTGGAGAGCCATAATCTCGGACATATTCTGGCCCGTCCATTTGGTCCGTGGGACAGATTCTAGGCCAGTGCGTATTTACGAGAGATGTACGAGTGTTGATTGTCAGGTTAGTGTACGTTGTGGCCATGTCTTTGATGGGTTGGAGACGCAGGGGTGAGCTGCTCCTGGGCTGAGTGAGGGAGTTGTGGGCCAGAGAGAGAATTCTATATATATTTTTTTAGGGAAAGTTGAAAACGTGTTTTGTGTAACTCTGCTAATAAGGACGAGAAAGCACAAGAATAATAGGCTGAAGCCGAACATTAATGTAGGAGAATAATCTTTGGAAAGAGATTTATGTAGAGATTTAATTTTCCAACGATCTCAACCTGTTACCAGGCGGCCGATGACGATAAATAGGAGGCTTAAGGAAAAAAAATATTATAAAGAAGAGACATAAATAAATAATTAGCGAAGAGGAAGAATGCGAAGAATAAGGTAAAAAAAATAGTTGGATAGAGATAGTAAGAGAACAAAAGTTAGAGAGTAGGAATGGCACGTGAGGAAACAAGAAGAAATGATAAAAAAAACAGTGAATCGACTACCAACTAAGTATATAACCACAAAAGGCGCCAGTATGAATACTAAATCTCCAGGTTTTGAAAAGTGTAAACTACGCAAATGCAAATATTTTCTCTCAAGTGTACTTGCATTAACACACACGCCTGCCAACTTTCATGTCAAAAGGAGAGATGTAATATCCTTTGCTTTAAATATCACGGAAAAAGATGTGACGTATATAGTTAAGAGAACTAGGGTAAAATTAACAGGTTGTCTTTCTTTGATGTTGCTTTTTTTATCATGTGTCCTTAATGAAGTGAGAGGTCAAACATTACCACAACACTAAAGACACTGTAACGATGAGTTGGTGGTGATGTGTGACCTAATGGAGTGTGTGCGAGGGTACTCATCTATTTGTACTAGCCTACTTGTGGTTACAGGGGTCGAGTCTCAGCTCTTGGTCCCGCCTTTCTGCTGGCCACCACTGGGTTCACTCTCTCCTGGCTGCGAAAGCCTTATCATACCTATTCTTAAAGCTGTGACTTGCCTGTTTGTTTACCTTCCAGCTGTTCCCTCGTATACTAGAGACCCATCTTACAGACTCGCTTTATCCACCCTGTTTATTCCTCTTAGCATTTTGTACGTTGTGATCATGTAACCCCTGTCCTTTAGTGTCGTCAGATTTAGCTCCTCTAGTATTTCCTCATGGCTCATGTGTGTACTCACCTAGTTGTGGTTGCAGGGGTCGATTCACAGCTCCTGGCCCCGCCTCTTCACACACACGATATGTGTGTGTGTGTGTGTGTGAGTAAAACAAGAAATTCTGAGAAGCACGAAGCAACGAGCGCACACAAAACAATTCAGCAATTGTACCGAAATCCATCATCATAAAGGGAACATATACAACAATATTCTTCACACGCAAAACGGGGGGTAAACCATCACGAGACAGTGTCACACACCAGACAATTCCCGGAGCAACATAAAAGTGAGGCACAATAGCAGAGCTCTGGTCAAATCTGACATGACTGTGACTGTTGTACACTAATTAACTCTTGAATTACTATATGCACCGGCCGGTAACGTAGACCGAGGATTTTTTTGCAGTTCGTTAACCTTCTGGTCTAGTTTATACTCTGTTAAACAAAACTTTTGTTTCACATTTCGTTTTGCGAAATCGCATTGGAGATATATGTCTTTTTTTTTTTACTTTAAGCACGAGAGGAAATTAGGTTTTGTTACAGACAACACGCCTGGGAATACTAGAAGCCGGTCAGTCCCTAGAACCAATAATTGCACATTTTCTGTTAGTGGAGAAAATGTGTGGTTTGAGTATTGATTACTGGAACGGCATTGAATTGTAGAAATTTGGTGCCATCGACCAGTGGCTACTACTTGACGAAGTAGTCATGGTGTTAGTGACCAGGAGTTGATGCTTAAGGAAGGGTAGTTATGGTAGCAATAACACGGGTTACTACGAGAGTTAATCATAGGAATTATGGTGGTGTATGCTGTACTACCCTGGATGAGGAAGCGTTATGATGGGTAATGGGATGAATGGGACTGGTGGAGGTGAAAGATAGGATGGGAGAGAGAGCATTTGTAAATATTGGAATGAAGGGTGAAGTGAAAAGTATTGTTTTGAGTATTAGGATGAATAGGGAGTGTTATGAAGAGGAAGGACGAGAGCAGAAAGGAATATCCAGTAGATAGGTGGGTTGGAAGGGAAGCGGGAGAGTTGAGGTCAGAGGGATAGACCAGATGTGAACATGAATTATAACAGGCGACCACGAGGAACTGAAGCAGATGGTCATGAGTTGAAACAGATGTGCATGAATTTGAATAGGTGATCATGATGAGTTGAAGCAAATGACCTTATGGAATTGGAGTTTACAGCCACGAGTACCTGGAACAGATGAGCTTGATGAGCTTGAACAAGTTAACATAAGGAGTAGAAGAGGTGATCGTGAGCAACTGGGAACACATGATCATGAGGAGTTCGAACAGGTACTCAAGAAAGGTCATCAGCAGAACCCAAAGAGCCGGTCTTCATAGAAGCAAACTCGAGAATTTTCAAATAAAAATAATGCACAATATTTCTCAGTTCACCATCAAGAATTAGCTCAAGATCTTTACTTATTCCTGTTTAGAGAAATTTTCGTATAGATTTTTTCAGGTTTATGAGACCATAATTTCTATTCCTGTTTAACCTCTGAGAATGCAAATAAATTACTGCTATACACCAGTTGTGGAATGTGGGAAAGAGAATTTCTAAATCGGGAAGTCCTACATGTAAATTTGACTTGCAGTGCTGTGTTCTGGTTTAAGTCATGGAAATGTTGTTATTCAAATAGTATTGTCACTACACTTATACAACAAACAGACATTGTAGATGGATTTTAAATGTAAATCATGTGGGAAAATAATTTACATACACGTTCAAACGTTGTCAATATATTACATTTTCTGATGTTCTGTATTGAATATCATTGCAATAAAATATACTGCAACAAAATCCTTTGCTATACACTCCCATAAAATACAATACAATAGTGTCGAAAAACTTTAGCATACTCTATTTTATGGTAATAACTGCACTAGGCTCAAATCCAACACTTTACCACTGAGCTACAAGGCTTCTAATAGGAAGAAAATAGAAACAAACCCTCTGTTCAAGTTTCCGTCAGTGGCACAGTCTGTGACCCTACTGTCTTCTTCCCACAGCCCCAGTAGCTTTCGCAGTAAATCTATGCTTAGTCTCCTCAAGTCCCTATAATCCATAACCTCAAAACAAATCGTAATAAACGACTGTCAGTCAAGAAACAAAAAGATGGAGAGGGGCTCGAACAACCGTGGGCCTGGCTTTGAAAGCTAATAGGGCTGTGGTTAGAAGAAAGTATAGTCATCAATGATGCCATTGACGAAAACATGAAACAGTCCTTTTTCCTGTTTCCTCTTATTAAAAGCCTATTATATATATATATATATATATATATATATATATATATATATATATATATATATATATATATATATATGAAGACACACTATGAAAATAGAGAATTCCAAGCGTTGTGACTACTCACATTATCAAGATAATGTGAGTAGTCACGAAAGCGCTTGAATTCTCTATTTTCATAGTGGTTGTCTTGCATATTTTGATATCACCTGTTTACTGTGATCTTTTGCATATATATATATATATATATATATATATATATATATATATATATATATATATATATATATATATATATATATACATACATTTATATAAAACATATAGGGAGGTACCACCTCTGGAACTGTGCTGGGGACCCTCATCGTCAGAGATAAGAATAAACGTACTTCAGGGAAAACTCAAGGTTCTTCCCGGAGCTGTTTGAATATTGTCTTCTACCAGGCATTTTCCCTCTGGATCGCAACACTGAGTCTCTGAAAGAGGAAACTGGCCGCTCTGTGATCCCTGGTTTCTGTGATGAGTTTTTCACCCAGCTCTTTGAGGAACTTTAAAGCACACTTGCCCCATGCTCCAAGGGTCTCCGACTCTCTTGTTGGTCTTCTGGGTCTCACTGTAGCTGGCGGCTCTACCCCCTTTAGCTTCAGAGTATGGCAAGTAGGTGTCTGCCAATGTGGCGGCACAGGTGTAGTCCCAGGCAATCTGCTTACCATCCATCCAGGGTAGCATAGTGGCTCCATCAGGACGCTTTTGACTTCCGTCAGACCTCTGTACTTGGGGTTCCCGTTGGGCTGGGCAATGGGTTGTGGCGAGGCTCGCTTTATGATGTCATTGACCTCTTCATGTCTAGTATACTTCCCTTCTGATGTGTGACACACGAGACCATGAAGTCCGAATTGATCAGCTGTTGCCCTGCCGCAAATACACCTATGTTTGGTGAGTATGGGGGTGGCTAGGCGAAGAGCTATACCAATTCGAATAGCCTCTGGGTCGAGTCGAGTGCCCAGAGAGGAATTGGGAACAGTTATAAGGAAATCTCCTGAATGTAGTGCCTTCACCGCTAGGAGACGAGCTTTACATAATATTAAAAGCATTTCTAAAGTCAAGTTTGACTACGACCTTGTCTTCTGGTAAGTCCCTGATGTAGGCCCTTGCTACATGATCTGCCGCTTCACTGCCTTGAGAGACCCCAAAGCCCAGTTGGTGTGACTGGAGTAAACTGGCAGCTTCTAGGCAAATGTTTCTTACTGCTGCTTTGGCAACGAGACGGGGAAGAGTGTTACCAACAGCAATGTGTCTGATATCCCCATCCTTCTTCTTAAAATCACATAATGAGGCTTCAAAAAAGAAAGGATTAATTTATTCTGGAATCCGCCCAGCCAGACAGTTGTTAACTCGAAGAGAAGAATTGATGCAGATGCGCCGAGTACTGGATTTACCATCTCTATGAGATGTTGGGGTCGAATTCCAGTGTATCCTCCTGCAGATCATGCTGGAAATGACACTAACGCCTTATAGACATTTGATTCTGGCAAAATTAATTGTCCAGTGATGAAGTCTTCCCCAGGGTTGTTGTTAACGACTCTGGTGTCCCTTGTTGGGTGCTTGTCTCTTAGTGCTTGGGCTGTGGGCTCATCTTTGGGCGCAGCAGTGTCGTCACCTGTAATAATTCTGATTGTTCCCACTGTGTTGTCTTCTTCGATTTTTTTTGCTGTGCGCAGATTTTCTCATTTTCAGTGGAATTTTTCTTGGGTCTACCTCCGTGATTCCTGCGATGATGGGCAAAGGGACACAATTATCTGTTCTTGGGTAGTTGCTCACTGCCTTGATGACTGATGTGGTTAGCAGTTTGCCTCGTCTTTAAGGAATTGCAAGACAGACATTGCCGAACATGAGTAGGTTGCGCCAAGCCTTAATGGTGCCTCGGGCTTCTAAGTTGGTGGAACCTCCATTCACCTGCTTGAGAAAGTCTGTGAATTTCCCTGCCACATATGGAATGTGAAATATGGTACTGCTAGCAGTGGATTTGAATGCCATCAGATCTTCGCAACTGAGGAGGTTACTATTGGAACTTTCATCTGCCTGTTGAGGTTGTGGGCTGCTCTCTGCAGGGACCATTTGTGATCCAGCACACCCATTGTGTGCATGTATAAGGCCATTCCTGTTGAGTGCCCGAAACACTCCACACACCTGACATGTGCCTCTTCTTTTATAGCTGGGTGCACTGTTTCCCTGGCTTTGTGGCTGGCTAGCTGCATCATCTGCCATACCTCAATCTGTGTGGTGAGCTTGGGCTGAAGGAAGAATGGCACGTGTGGGTGGAGGCACATACCCTGGGTTGTTCATGGTGCAGGTGGAGAGAGGTGGAGGAGAGCGTAGACCTAGATCTGGTTGTCGGTCTCAAGTCTTCGTGGAAGGAGGGGGAGGGAGAAGGTGGAGGTGGTGTGAGGAGTGATGAGGGTGAAGGAGTAGTGGAGGAGGGGGTGATGACCTAGGGAGGCAGGCCTGGGAGAGTTGTCCACTCACTGCACTAAGCGACACCTCATTATATATGACACGACACTACAATATACATAGCCCCTCACTATAAACAACACACCTCTATACGCTCTACACCATACACACAAGGTGAACAAACACACTGTCATCGAAACGAGTCTGCACGGTGTGTGCGCGTTTGGGGAAGCAGGTTAGGAAACACAGTCACACGCAGTCCTACCTCTCCTCCAGGGTGACCACCTCCCGTCATTGCCCCCTCCAACCCTCAGATGAACGTTATGTACTCACCTAATTGTACTCACCTCACTGTCACTCACTTCAAGTACGCAACACTCTTCTTGATTCTAATGGAAAAATGAAATACAGGGTCTTCTTGCCACTCTGAAACCAGCCTGTTGATGATAATCCTGGAAGGTGTTCTTGATTGAAGGATATTAAGCCAAAACCACTGGCAGAGATGCCAGTGTTGTTATTGATTCAGTACCACTCGTTCGTAGTTACAGTAATATAAAATACTGCTCGTGGGTTCGAATCCTCGGCTAGTCGCAGTGTTGTTATTGATATATATATATATATATATATATATATATATATATATATATATATATATATATATATATATATATATATATATATATATATATATGAATATTATATTTATTTATTTATTTATCCATACCATCAACAGCTTCATTTGCAGTCTGAAGGTCTGTCACTTTTACTGTTGCCATTGATTTAGTGGTCAGGGCCGCTACAGTGTGAGCTTACAAGTCTTGTTTTGCGTGATAATATTTCCACAACTTACAAAAAATATATACATATGTTCTGTGTCTATATTATACATTCTACCTTCACTGGAAAAAATCATCAAAGAAGACAAAAGTAGAGATATTATCGATTAAAATATGTACCTTGCAATTTCACATCGTTTTAGATGATAATTTTTTTTCATGGTCCGAAAATACAGGCTTATATATTTCATAACCATCATAGAGATCCTTTTTTTATTTTTGCAATGTATTGCGTGCGTGATGAATCCCGAAACGAAAAAAGAAATACTGAGCAAGGATTTTGCGCACTGACTAATATTCGTAATAATTTAGGTAGATGTTCATAATGTAAGAAACTGTAGGCTTGGAATTCAGTTTGAATATATTTTAAAGAAATTGCTATATCGTTCTGTCGGCGGCTCAGCAAAATTCGAGTGAATCAGTAACAGCGGACAACATTATCTAGAATGCTACTTAAAGCAGCTGATGTTGTTGAAGACAACATCAGTTTTTTTTAAATAGCTTAATAACATCTTTGAGCACAAAAATTTCTTTCGACATTATTCGTCTGGAATTTGTTTCCAGATACCTTTTCCAAAAAACTGAATTTAACGCATGTTATTATTTAACCAACTCCAAATTTTTGAGACACACCAAACATGTTAAATTTGCAGAGCCTTATTTTCATCAGATATGATAGAGATTTTGTAAAAAAAAGCTACTTTAAAATTTACTCGTTGTCAAAATAATATAAGGGATTGCCGCAGGGATCCATCAATTTTTACATTTTCTCCGAGAATAAACTTTGATTTTTCCCTCATATGATGCAGCCGTTTCTATTTTGCTGATGCATCTTGATTACGTTAGCTCCGTGTGGGTGCGTGAGGCATTACAACGTGAAATATGCAATTTTATTTTCGTTCACGTTACAGATTCGGAAACTTCTGAAAAGGTGGAAATAAATATGCGTTAAACGACTGCAACGACCATCGAGCACGACTCCAGCAGTACTGAACATCGTCGAGGAGCTCAAGTCGTAGTGGGGTATCTCAAGGAATGATGCTGGTAACAACGAATTTGCATATGGTTACTTTCGTTGGTGATTTATCTTGAGCTTCCTCACTCTGCCCACTTGCCCTGTTTTCTGATGAACCTTACCTACCTAACCTGCCCATTTTCACTTTATGTTTTTTTGCATGACGGCATCACTCAAACTTTTAAGATACTGAATGAATCTGAAACAGTCACGAAGGACAGTTTGAAATGCAAAGGGAGTTGATAACCCATGAATAGTGGAATGAAAATTCAAGGAGAAACGTGGAACACAAATGTGAGTGTACAAAAGCATGGTCTTTAAGATCTAGCAAGAACAGCACTTTGCAAATATTGAATTTTATTATATATTGTGTATGATTTAGCTTTGGGCAAAGGAATTCAGACGTTAGTGCAGAAACTGTCTCAGATTTATTGGGATATTACAACCTCTTTTTTAATTTCAAAGAAAAATAAGTTGACATGTATAAGACGTAAACAAAGGGAGAAACTAAAGAAGCGAAAAAAATATCGGAGAAAAGAGAATGTGGGAGGAAAGAGAGTTGAAGATGGAGGCAGGGAGGGAGGGGGTAGAGGGAAGTAGAAGGGAGAGGGGAGGGAGGGAGGGAGGAGATATATTGGGAGAGAAGGGGTTAGTAAAATAAACAAATGGGCGCATAACAGAAAGTTTATTTATAATGATAGTGTGAAAATTCAAATTCCTAATTAAACAAAGCAATACAGGGCATCAGCTAGAGCCGAGTGTTGTTATAAAACATTCAGGCGTCAGAAAGTGCAAGCGCTGAATACGAGCTGGGGAAATGGAGGAGAAGAGTAAGATATTGTAGCGGGGAGGTAAAAATGTCTAGCATGATAGTCAGAAATTCGTCTCAGGTCCCGGAGCGCGGCTATTGACACCAGACTAGACGTCCACACGTGAGAATGCTTTTAACACCCCAGCACACAAACCCTGTGTGTGTGTACCTACCTGTTTGTGGTTGTAGAGGTCGAGTCATAGCTCTTGGCCTGGCCTCTTCGCTTGTCGCTACTAGGTTAACTCTCTCCCTTCTCTATGAACATTATCAAGCCTCGTCTTACAACTATAAATGGCTCCTGGTTCCACTATATCACTCTCCAGATTGTTCCACTTCTTGAAAACTATGACTGAAGAAATACTTCCTAACATCTCTGTGACTCATCTGAGTTTTTAACTTCCAGTTGTGACCTCTTGTTACTGTGTCCCATCTCGGAAACATTCTAACCCTATCCACCTTGACTATTCCTCTCAGTATTTTATGTCGTTATCATGTCCTCCCTATCCCTACTGTCCTCCAGTGTCTTCAGGTTGATTTCCCTTAACCTCTCCTCGTAGGGCATACCCTTTAGCTTAGGATCTAGTCTTGTTGTAAACCTTTGCACTTTCTCTAATTTCTTGACGTGTCTGACCAGGTGTGGGTTCCATCCTGGTGCTGCATACTCCAACATGGTCCTTACGTACACATTATACAGTGTCTTGAATGACACTGAAATGCTTTTCTTAGGTTTGCTAGACGCCCATATGCCGCAATAGTTATTTGGTAGGAATGGTTATAATAATAATCATTAATTTTTAAAGGGGTGGACCGGTAAGCCAGCGGAAGGCCTCGGTCAGATGACCAAAAGCTCCAGTGGCGGGTCATCATATTACTAAGACCCGCGTCAGGAAACACTTGTCCTGTTTTCTGACAAACTTTGCCTAACCTTACCTAGTTATTTGGTTGAAGTGCGCCTCAGGAGATGTGCTCGGTATGATGCTCACCCCAAGATCCTTTTTCTTGAGTGAGTTTTGCAGGTTGTACTCCGTCTGCGGTCTTCTTTATCCTTTCCCAAGCTTCATAACTTTGCACTTGCTGGGGGTTAAACTCCAGGAGCCATTTGTCGGATCAGGCTTCCAACCTGTCCATATCTCCTTGTAGGTTTACCTGAACCTCGTCCGCTTATATTCTCCTCATTAGCTTCACATCTTTTACAAACAGGGACAGTTCTTAATATATCTCTTATGTCATGTCATTCACATATACTAGAAATATCACCGGACCTGGGACTGACTCTTGTGGAACCCCACTCGATACATGCACCCACTCTGAGATCTCGTCACTTACCAACACTCGCTGTTTCCTTCCTCTCAGGTATTCCGTGATCCATTGCAGTACTTTCCCTGCTATTCCTGCCTGCTCCTCTAGCTTTTCAACCAGTTTCTTGAGTGGTACTGTATCGAAAGTCTTCTTACAGTCCAAGAAGATGCAGTCTACTCATCCTACTCTCTCCTGTCTTACTTCTGTTACCTTATCGTAGAACTCCAAAAGATTTGTGATGCAGGATTTTCCTTCTCTGAAGCAGTGCTGATTGTCGTGTATGAACCCGTTCTTTTCTAGGTGCTCCACCACTCTTTTGCTGATAATTTTCTTCATCACTTTACATAGTATACATGTCAGTGACACAGGTGTGTAGTTTAGTGCTGCCTGTCTGTATCCTTCCCTAAAAATTTAGACTACAATTGCTGTCTTCCACACTTCAGGCAGTTACCCTGTTTCAATTGAATTACTGAAGATTGTTGTTAGTGGTATACATGGTGCAACTGCTCCATATCTCAGGACCCACAGAAAGATGTTATCTGGGCCCACTGCCTTTGAGGTATTTAGTTCACCAAGCAGTTTCTTCATCTCCAGTAAACCGAGGGAGTAGGGTGCTGGTGCACCCTACTCCCTCGGTTTACTGGAAGCCTCTCTGTCTCCACTGAATACCTCGGTGAGCTCCTCACATATTTCCTGGTCGTTCCTTGTATGCTCCCCTCATTCCTTCCTCAGCCTGTTTACCTGGTCCTTGATTGTTGCTTTCCTCCTGATGTTGCTGTATAAGTTTGGTCAGATTTGGCTTTTGATGCTGTCATTCTTGTATTGTTGGTGGGCCTCTCTCCTTATCCATGCACATTCATTTCTGGCTCTTCGGCTCAACTCCCTGTTTTTCCGAGTCCTTTGCCTTCTATAGTTTTTCCATGCTCTAGCACACTTGGCTTTAGCCTCTCTGCACCTCCGGGAAAACCGTGGGATCACTCTGGTCTTCCCATTGTTTCTGTTGCTTCTTGGCACAAACTTCTCTGGCTTCCTACACTTTTAGTCATGCATTCCATCATTTTGTTTACTGTCTTCCCCTCTAGCTCTCATTCCCACTGCACCTCATACAGGAATTGCCTCATACAGGAATTGCCTCATACGCATGTAGTCCCCTTTTCTGAAGTTTGGTTTTTCCCGTCTTTCTTGTGCTACTTCACTCTTTATTGGTAACTCTACTCTGTATTCGAAACTCAGGTCTGCGTGATCGCAAGCGCTGAGGGGCCTTTCGTGTGTGATTTCCATTATGTCCCCTATATGTGAATGATGTCCAGCCTTGCTTGTTCATCATCTCTCTCTCTCTCTCTCTCTCTCTGGTTGTGTCCCTAACATGTTGGTACATGAAGCTTTCCAGTACCATCTCCAGCATCTTGGCCCACCACGTCTCCGGAGACCCTTGTGGCTCCAGATTTTCCCAGTCTATCTCCTTGTGGTTGAAATCTCCCATGATGAGTAACTTTGCTCTGCTTATATGGGCCTTCTGGCCACCTCGGTTAGTGTAGCCACCATCATTCTGTTGCTCTCAGGTTGTATATCATTGCTAACATATCCTCACTTTTGGACCCCCGGATGAAGTGGATGACTTTTGGAGTGGATCACTTTTGATGAGCAGCGCAACTCCTCCTTCCCCTCTGTTCCCCTTTTCTTTCCTCAGGATCTGATATGCAGACAGGAAGACTGCATCTGTTATCACCCCCATGAGCTTTGTCTCTGTGAGTGCTATGATGGCTGGGAATGCCTCAGTGATTCTTTCCTGACACTTGTCACTTATTTGTTATTCGATCTGTGTTGGTATATCATAATCATACCTTCAGCTTCCTTTCCACAACTGTATTCAAGGTGGTGGGAGGCTGAGGGTGTGGTAGACAGGGCTGGATAGTATGGTAGGCTGGTGTTGTGGTGGTATTAGTGCTGGGGGGGGTTGAGAGTTGAATGTGTGGAGTGTGTTTTTTTTTCTTGT
Source organism: Cherax destructor (assembly GCA_009830355.1). Taxonomy (NCBI): domain Eukaryota; kingdom Metazoa; phylum Arthropoda; class Malacostraca; order Decapoda; family Parastacidae; genus Cherax; species Cherax destructor. Next base: position 68,318 of record WNWK01001034.1, on the reverse strand, counting down.
TATTGTGTTTGGTTGGTGTGGGTTGGTAGGGTTTGAGGGTAGTTCTTTGGGCAGTTGTGTTTGCTGTTACCCCCAAGGCTGCGCTCCCCTGTCTTTCGGTACCTGCTCTGTGTCCCCTTGCTGCCTTTGGCGAAGTCTCACTCTTAGTTGTTCTCATTCTTTTTGTGTTCTGTCATGGTCGAGGTACACTTGCTGATATTTTGGGGAATCCTTTAATTGTGGTCTTCTCTGCAGGATCTTGTTTAGTCCCATTTCTGTCTTGAATGTCAGTTTGATTAGGTGGTTCTTTTCCTCAAGTACCGCCCAAGTCTCTGAAAATTTGGCATTGGGTCATTTCCTCTCCTGTTACTGCTATGAAGCTCTCAGTCTCTTTTACCTCCTTCTGTCTTCTTTCATCATATGTCTCCTTCCGCTTCATGGAACCCATGCATAATAAGCAACCTCTCCCTCTCCTCTTCCCATTTAGTTTCCCTCCATATCTCTGGGTCTGATTTAAGTATCTCCTTGGTTGTTTCATCTCCCAAACGTCCCGATGGCCTCACATCATTTCCTCAAGCGGCTTCTTTGCTCCTAGCCCTCCTTCAGTCCCCTCTCTATCCACTAATTTTCCTGCACCCAGCATCTTCCTCCTATCAGTCCTCACTTCTATTCCACTTCATCACTTCCAGTTCATCCGCCAGGCTCTATGCCTATGCAACAGATTGTAACTTCCATTTCTTGATCTATGGATATCTTCTCCATTGAGTTGCAAAACCCGCCTAGTTTTTTCTCACTCTCGTTTCATTGTGCTCCTGATCCTTTCTACTATTGCTTCCTTATCATCCCAGCCATCACCAGTACCCTTGCCTCTTCGTCCTGCCATCTTTTTCTTTGGGGGAGCTTAGTGCGAGTGCGGTAGTGTTAGAGTGTGTGTGTGTGTGGCTGTCTATCTGTCTGTCTCTGTCTCTGTCTCTGAGCATGTTTGTATATATGTGTGGAGGTGTTAGTGTGTGTGTGAGGAGTTAGTGAGAGTGTGTGCGTATGTGTTTGTGTGTGTGTGTGTGTGTGTGTGTGTGTAATCACCTATTTGTACTAACCTACTTCTGGTTGCAGGGGTCGAGTCTTAGCTCCTGGTTCCGCTTCTTCACTGGTCACTACTAGGTCCACTCTCCCTGCTCCATGAGTTTTGTCGTATCTTTTGTTAAAACTTTGTAAGGAACTTGCCTCCACTACATCACTCTCCAGCTTGTTCCACTTCCTGACAACTCTATAACTGAATAAATTCTTCCTGTGTGTGGGGGAGGAAGTATATGTGGGTGTATGAGTGTGGATGTATGAGTGTGGGTGTATGATTGTGGGTATTTGAGTGTGGGTCTATGCGTGTGGATGTGTGTGTGTGAGGGAGTGTTAGTGTGTGTGTATATGTATGTATGTGTGTGTGTGTGTGTGTGTGTGTGTGTGTGTGTGTGTGGCTATGGTTTCCTCTTCAATTACTGTCTCCCTGGATAAACATAGCAGACGCTGAAACAGAGGTAATGGTGGCGTGAAGCCAAATTGAATGAGGGAGTGGCTGGGTCGAAGATGATTGAAAGGGAGGGAAGACGTAGGAGAATGACGGAGAATAGAGAGTGGAGAGAGGAAGGAAGAGAAAGAGATAGATAAAAATAGAAATATCAAGAAGAGAGTAGTCGGGAATAAGGGATTCAGAAAGTTAAGATTATGGAAGGAAGAAAATTGATTGGTTGGGTTAATGACTAATCGAATGAATGGCTAGTTGAGTAATGTATTGAACGATTAAATACCTGATTACAAAAATGATTAGCTGCAAGAATAACGGGCCTTGTGATTGATAGGTTAATCAAATATTTAACTGATTTAGTGACTGGTTGAATAACTGCTTAAATAAGTGGGCGATTGAATTAATAACTCTGTGAATCAATGAATAGCTGAGTGAATATTTGGTTGAATGAATGGCTATTTGAGAGAGAGAGACAGAGACAGAGAGAGTGGAGCTTAATAATATTGGTCACGGTGTCCAACGACTTGCATTACATTGGCCTTTGAACCAATGTAAGCAATGAGGACTGCGAGATGAATACAAAATTTAGTGGTCGACCAGTGCACTGATATATAAGGTGGTTTTCGAGACTTACTTGCTTACCTAAATATACTTAGGATTCTGTAAGGTAAGCAGCAGAATGTTTCACTGTTGATGGAACATGTAGTAGAAATACTTCAAGAAACTACACGTCTTTATCATGTTTCACGAAATATAATACTCCTTATCTCATGTTGTAAATTGATAAAGGGAAAGAGCATATTGCCTTTTCATCTCTCACATAAGTGAGATATTTATTCTGCGTTTTAATAGAGATTAGTGGACCTTGATCATTCTGATCTGATTCTTAAGATATTTAACAGCTGATGGAATGCACAAATCTACAACAGTCACCGATTCTTCAGATGAAATACAGGAAGCTGCAATCTAGCTCATAAGTAAGAGACTATACTGAAGTTTCTGCAAGATAAGTTATTAGGGAACTTTGGCAAAATATAAGGGCCTTTGCGCTGAAGATCTGCTCAATGTTTGGAAGTGCAAATATGTATAAAATACCTTTTCTCTGATAAGGAGTCTTATTTCGAGGACTCTGTACAGGAAAGGAATCAGTATTGATTTAATGCAACTTGTTCAAGATCATCCTCTCTTCCAATGTTCTCAATACAGATAATATTATTATATCCACGGAGAACCTTATTATTAAGCGGCATAAATTCATTACCCAAGAAAGTTGAGAGTAGCTCCTATTTCTTGGTTCAAGAGCCCTTCACCAGTATTAAGGATTCCCCCTTCCCTTTGAAGAGCACACATATTTTAATACTTCATTAACAGGGAATTTAAACAATTAATACATGAAACTGGACTTAAGTTTTGCGTTCATGTAACTTATTATTAACAATCATGTTGGATCCTTTGTTTATGCTGTTGGCGAGACTAAAGATGGCTGAAGTAAATAATAACAGAAATAAATCAGCAAAATGTGAGTAACGGAATTGTAGGGTGGAAATGAATAGTGAAAACACTCAAAGGTGAAAGGAGGAATATGATATAGTGTAAAACCATATTTTGAGATGAAAAATGGGCAGATGTTGAGTAGAAAATAGAGAAGAAGTAGAAAGAAGAGGAGAGGAAGAGGTAGATGGAGGGGAGAACCATTAGATTTTTTTTTTAAACCTCTACAACAATTTTCAAGAAAAGACTGGACACCATGAGGAAAAAAATTATTCCTGTATCTTGAACAACACGACTGAACACGCACGCACGAGAATACGGGAAGATGAATTAGCACAAATAGACGACCATCAGTAGGAACCAGTGACCAAATGATGCTGCGTTTCAAATATTTATTAAAATTGGGTCTAATATAATTTTCTTCTATATTTAACCGATGACAGTTTTGTTCTAAGCTAACAGAAGAATACGTAGTTATTCGTTCAAACCCCCCACTAAACACATTAAAAAGAAACAATTCAGGAAGAAACTAATGATCATATCATTTGGTCTCCATTTAATTATCCAGAGGTTGTAGTGATAAACAAGTCATAGTGTAGAGGTATTAAGGTACAAGAGTAGCTCTGCATTGAGTCATGGTAGTACTGAGACATGGCAGTGGTCCAGAAGTCAGAGAAAGCCACCATCGTTCTGGCTGGTCGTTTATGAGTCTTGACTCCCATAAAGCCAACAAATACTGCTAATAAACTTAGTCAACGCACACCGGGGACTACAGTCATTATTTAGTGTGTGTAGTAGTTTCTCCCATTCCAGCCGTAAGTTCATGTTGTACTATAATTTTTAATTATTCATCGTATTAGTTGATTTGGAAAAAGAAAAGAGAAGGGCCTGGTGAATATTAGATGGCTGAGAACTTAGGAGGACGTAGATTTAATGGGTTAAGAAGACGGAGGTAAGGGATCTAGAGAAATGAGCATTAGGTCATAAACAAATAAAAACAGCACTCAGGTGCAATATGATAAAGCCTGTTATGTAGAGACAATTAGTTTACAATAATAATGTAATACGAGAATTACAAACAATCAAAAGCCAAATCTTACTCAAAAATGTTATACAGCCACAGAGGAAGGAAAACAACAGTCAAGGGCCAGGTAAGCAGGTTGAGGAAGGCAGGAGAGCTCACAGGGAGCGACCAGGTAGTATGTGAGGAACTCAGCTCAAGATTCAGGGAGGTGTTCACAGTGGAGAAAGAGAGGCTTCCAGCAAACCGAGGGAGTAGGGTGAACTAGCAAGTGCTGGACACACTGCACACAACCGAGGAGGCGGTGAATAAACTACTAAGTGAATCAGATACCATGAAGGCGGTGGGCTCAGATAACATCTCTCCGTGGGTCCTGAGAGAGGAGCAGATGCACTATGTGTGCCACTTACAATATATATATATATATATATATATATATATATATATATATATATATATATATATATATATATATATATATATATATATATATATATATATATATATATATATATATTGAAACAGGGCTTGAGGTGTGGAAGACAGCAAACGTAGACGCAATTTTTAAGAAAGGAGACAAACAGGCAGCACTAAACAACAGACCAGTGTCACTGAAATATATAGTATGTACAGTTATGAGACGATTATCAGAAGATTGGTAGAGCACCTAGAAAGGAACAGGCTCATACATGACAGCCAGCATGGGATCTGGGAAGGGAAGTACTGCATCACAAACCTGTTGATGTTCTACAATAAGGTAACAAAAGTAAGACAGGAGAGGGATGGGTAGAATGTATCTTCTTGGACTGTAGGAAGGCTTTCGATACAGTACCAGACAAGAGACTGATTGAAAAGCTAAAGGAACAGGCAGGAATAGCAGGTTCGAGTCTTGCTGTGGACGTAGAGACAATGTTTGTAAATAATTTCGCCTGTTTGCGAATTGTTAAATATATATATAAATATATATATATATATATATATATATATATATATATATATATATATATATATATATATATATATATATATATATATATATATATAGTATGTATGTATGTATGTATGTATTTATGTATGTGTGTGTAGGGGGTAGGGGTCCGCTTTCAGTAATATTTTTAAACCCAAAATATTAGGAAAAGAGGCTTCAAGGAAGAACATAAAAATAGTTGGCAAATAAACGACTTCAGATGTTGAAGTTGACTGTGACTTTTCGAGAAGTGAAGTTTTCATTTATTTCATTTGATATAAAAATTATTGATTGATGATGGTGTAAGGGACGATGATAACGATATTTATTTTTTTGCATATTTCTAAGAGATATTCTATTGAATATTTGAATATTTGTCTGTAACATTAAAAAAAAAGTATTTTTATTAGTTTTCATATTGTATAAACAAAGCAGCTAAAATAATTGAGTTTCAATGGTGTATGCCAATAAACTTTTTCATTGAGTTTTCGGAAATAACGATGTTTATATTTAATCCACATACATGTTATATCATGAAATAATGAGCTCGCAACGTCCCGTAAAAAAAACTTTTGTTTGAATGTATATTCTTAGGCTTCTGAATAATTCATTTCATATGTTGCTCAAAAACTGAGTCATAATACCACAGAAAGAGCAGAGTATTTTCACATACTTATTAGTCTTGATAACAGAGACTCCCTAGACATTTCGATGAGCCTATAACTCAACTCTCCTGATAGGTTCTGAGACCCAGGGTTTCAGAACCTGTCAGGACAAAGTGGACTAATTGTCTTATTCTCAATACTTGATGAGCTTCGCTGTTTCCTCTGGTTGGCGGCTCCAGTCTGTTGAAAGGGCTGCAGAGCTAGAGGAAATTTTTTTGCCGGAATATAATAGGATCACGTTTTGGTTAAACGTAGGATTATTTGGTTTGCAGAAAACAGCTTAGATCGTAAATAGTTTGAAGAACATCCCACTGATTAGTACCATGTGTGGTTTGTGCACACCCGCTAAAATATTTAGATGATTTAGAAGAATTAACTACTTCATTAAATGATGAGGAGAAAGAAAGACTGGACAGTCATCGGGAGTCCCGGTACATCAAGTCTGACTAGAAACTTTGCTCGTTCTCACTACTCGTCATCCTGAGTTAGGATATAATTGGATGAGTAAAAAGATACAGACAGTTGTAACTTTCCTTGAACCAGGTGTCTAAATAAATGCTTGTTCCGTTATAGGTTTGTTTGTATTACTTCGTCATTCTCGCTATCACTCTCTCCATCATTCTCCTAATCATTATCGTTATCAATCTCGCTATCATTTTCGCAATCACCATTATCGTTCTTGCCATCATTCTTGTCATTCATGCCTTCTTATTTAAATCTAATATTTTTTTTAACCTTGGAGTCTGGTCGATTACTATAAACCCAAGAGAAACATTGATGGTTGTGGTTCCTTCTGGGGCTTTTCGCATATGTACTGGACCATCTTCATTGCCTGCTTCATTTTGCTAACCAAATCATTTACAGTTAGTATTTACTTGATCATTTCCCTGGGTCACAGCCTAAAGTTTCTCTCCTTACTTAGAGATCCACATAATTTCCTTTGTTTACTTCTGGCACCATGGTTATCAGAGACAAAATGCGGCATTATATTTACTATAAACATTGGCATTTCTTCAAATTGTGTTGCTGGCATAAAGGGATATATATACCAGTGGATCAAACAGATTGTCAATACAGATTGGAAGCAAATTCATCTTAATTAGAATGAATTCTGCATAGGAAAAGGAGAAAAATCTAGGTACTAGGTTGATAATTGCAGAAGCTGAAACAAATTGTCCGATGTTTTATTGAGGATCGTTATATATTAGAATGTAGACGATCTTTTTCATGAAAAAAATAATGGAAATGTGACTGAAAATATTTACTAGGCCAGCTAACAAAATATATGAAATACTGTTCATTCTAAATTTATTGAAAGATCACTTTCATGTTGAAAAATTGTCATATTAACACTTTAGAAGAGTTACCACCATTACTACTATAACTGCTGCTATTATTGTTGCTACTGCTACTACCACTGTTACTGCTACTGCTGCTGCTACTGCTGCTACTACTACTACTACTTCTACTTCTACTACTACTACTACTACTACTACTACTACTACTACTACTACTACTACTACTACTACTATTAATGATTCTACTACTGCTACTACTTCTACTTCTATTACTACTTCTACTATTACTAGTAATGGTGCTACTATTGCTACTATCTACTCTTACTTCTACTACTACTGTTACTAGTAATGGTACTACTGCTACCTCTACCAACACTTCTACAACCATTACTACTACTGTTGCCATTATCAAAAAATCTTTTGTTGTGGAATTTTAAAAATTTGGTTTATTGACCTTACTTAACCTAAATAACGTTTGAAGAGAAGAAAATTCCTTAAAGCATAACAAGTTAAAAAAAAAATACCTGAGCGTTAGAAAGAGAAGCTCTTAATTAACATTTACCATCCATCTATGATAATTATGTGCTATAACTCTCTGACCTGTGTAAAAATAATTCAGAGCCGGCGATATCCCACTTTTTTAATTTCATAAACTCTGAGCCTTAATCTTCTAAGTAATATGCAGACGGTTTATAATATATCAAAGTAGATATAGCTACCTATTATTTTTAGGTTGTAGTATATTTCAACATATTCCGTAGGCATTGCTGCGACAAAATCGAGGTTAAAGTAATGTATTACATAATATAGCTCAACGACCATCTGGAGAAGCATGCACGAGGTCATCATAACACTGACTGCAATTGATAACGAACTCAAGAAGTTTCAACACTGTTGGGTGTTTTTGGGAAAAGGGTTTTCTTCTTCACAGATTTACAAGTAGTTTACCCCTCGCTGACCTTAATTCTCTTGCTGACCTGACAATCCGATCTTGGTAACCAGGTCAGGAATTATATACTATATATTTTTGTAACACGACGTCTTCCATCCTCTTTTCCATCTGTTTAACCTGTGCATTTCTGTCATAATGAGTGACCCAGATGTCCGATTTGGAGTATCCATACAGCAAGCATGTCCTCAAGGACTTAACATGAAATAACTATACAGGATATCTCAGTCAAAAATGTTTCTTCTCACCATGTTAGTCTATTCATTCGTTCATTGATTATATGTATATATATATATATATATATATATATATATATATATATATATATATATATATATATATATGTTGAATACGAGAGTATGGTATATATAAAAAACATAGTGCCAACCTCAGCACTACCCCGGAGGTTGAACAGTACCCTACCAGCATCAGCACCGCTCCTGTGGCAAAACCCTGCCATCCTTGGTACCACCCTGTGCCTCAACACTACACCTTTAACCGTACCCTCCCAGCCTTAACACTACTACACCTGTAATTGTACATTGCCAGCCACATCACCACCCCTGTGGCTTTACTCTACCAGCTTTAGCACCAAAGGTTTTTTACCTTGCAAGCCCCAATTCTGTGGCTGTATCCTGCCTGCCCCCGCACCATTCCTGTGCTGTACCCTACCTGCCCCAGCACCACCCCTCTGGTTGTATCCTGCCAACCCCAGCACCGCTGGTTATATACCCTGCCACCTCAGCACTGGTAGATGTACCCTGCCAGCCTCAGTAAGTGACCTGCAACAAAGTATCTCAGAAATTTCGAATTTCCTGCTAGGAGGTGTGTTTACGGAGGCGCTCCTTGGATGCTGACTTTGATCTTTCTGGCAAAGGACCTTTGTGCTGTTAAGGAAAATCTCTGCCTGACTGCATGGCAGCGCGAGGTGCAGTGAAGCAAACAACGAAGCCTCTCAGGCATCTACTTCGTCGTCTTGAACGACAACTTCAAGAATTTTCTCGTTATATTCACGTACCAATAGATATGCTCTAATGCCATCACCTATTAAATTGATTTCTTAGAGCTACCATTAGGAAGCCAGATCATTCTCAGTAGCACTCTAATCACGTTACACTACTTCCCGACACAAACACACACACACACACTAACACACACACACACACACACACACACACACACACACACACACACACACACACACACACATATATAAATTTTTAAAACAAAAAGTTATATGTAATAAAAAATATGCAATGAAAATATGTAAATATTAGTTGAAGTTCGTTCCATCCCATTCTTTCTCATCTACAAGATTACATCATCCTCTCAAGGAGACACGACTCCTTTCCGTTATCGTTTTCATTTTTCCTGCTGTTAATCTCTCTGGTTCTCCTATCCATACCCATATCATCTGCTCCTCGCATCTTTCTCTGCTTCGTATTTTTCCCATATCCATATCCTCTTTATTTACACTTCATTTTCGCATCTATATTTGATCGTTACGTCCCTTTAACCATATCCACTTCATTTCGTAGTTATAACTTTCAGCTCATCCATTACTTGAATGGTAAAGGATCGTTTTACGAAAGGGAAGAACGTTTTTTTTTTATTAAAAAAATGGCAGAATGGAAACCATTCTTGAGACAATGTTTTGCTTGGATACCAAGTTTGGTTACCGAGTTTAGTCTCCACTCGAAATGTTTTCTCATTAGTGGTTTTAATTCTGCCATTTTGTTTTACAATCTCTTTCCCAGACATTTAATTTAATATTTATATAACTCCCTGAAAATAATTTTCACATAAAAATAATACATAAACAAAATAAATTACATTAATTTTACATGAATACTAGTAAGTCTAAGATAGATTGCTGTTTTGGTTTCCATACAAATTAATAATTAATTCCATACCTAGATAATACACATATATTTATCTATCAATCTATAAATGTTAGACTCATTGTTACATATTTGACCACTCTGCCATAAAAGCACCATAATCCAGTAGTTATCAGATGGTACCAAAATATTCTGTATGTATATGCTTCTTCCAGCGTCCTATGAAGGAAGGGCAAAACTAAATATTCCTTACGAGTTAAACGGTTTTTTCTATATTAATAATATTTAGTGGAGACAGATTCCCAGCCACATCAGTCTTCACTAACGAGAGCACAGATGTCACAGAGGGCATTATCCCCTCTGCTTTCGTCTTTCCGTATCTTAAGAAAGAAGGCGTGAAGCCCATAGCATCGCTGTTATTAGCTCCTGTCGCTTCCAAGGCAAATCGTGAGAGTATTCAGTGGTAATATATATGTGCATACATTGCTGATCTCACCGACAAAAGCTCTAATTAAATTATATTTTGCAAATCCTTTCAATCTAGTTATATGGATGCTGTAGTCTGAACTGTCCATCCTATCATCATTTCCCAACCTTTTATTCGTTCATCCAGTCATGCTACAATGGTGACTGATAAGCCTACATGATGCAGAAATAAATTTTTTGTTCTCGTAGGTTTTCCTTAATAAGTTTCATATGACAAACCTATTGCACGATTGGAAACATTTTATATCTTATATTATCTTTCGATTTTTTTCAATCTTTATTTATGGCAAAGTATTCACCCCACAAACTGATCATCGATATGATATGTCCTTCCCCTGCATCGTCTGTTCTGTTTCCTCCTTATCTTCCATATACTGATAATAAATAAATTATTTTAAACTTCTTATTCCTCTTATCTATCATTATATCAATGACTTTTCTCCTGTACAGTTTACCTGCTATAATCAACAGACATATTGCCCTATGAAAACTGCACCTCTCTTTCTCTTCTATATAAAGAAATTGTATCTGTTCTCTACCATTGCTGTTATGCTGGTACATTTTCTTCTTTTTACAAACTGAGAAAATGTATCACCCATTCCGACACTACATACTAACCTGCTTTCAGAATTTTTGAAGAAATCATATCTATCCCCGTTGTCTCCACATTTAACTTATTTTTTTTTTTGCGACAGTTACTCCATACTCATTGCTTTTCATTCATTTTACAAGAATCAGCTATAATTTTGCTTCAGACATGAACTTTCGGCATTCTTTTCATTAACTTCATATAAAACTTCAGCAAAATATTATCTCAGTGTCTCTCACACATCTATCTCCTTATGCCGAATCTTACCACTGACACCCTTAAAAAACAGATTTTTTTTTTTTAGATTCCTTACCATATTTGTCTCCAAAACTGTTTCCTAATTTCAATAATATGTAGATAAAGCACCAGTCATTTTTATATTTCCTTCTTTTGGATGCCTTAACCATCTCTCTTCATGTAGTCCATCTTGGTCTTTATTTGTATAGTAAGAGCTTTTCGTATTTCCACTTACCAGACCACCTTTTGCCCTCATCATTCCACTAATCAAAAAACTTTTCTTCCTTCACCTACCCTCCTGTAACCACACTCTAACCCACTTTTCTTCCTTCACCTACCCTCCTGTAACCACACTCTAACCCACGTTTCTTCCAAATAACTGATCCTATCTCTCACTAACTGCTTTAATTTATACTCTTTCGCATCACACATATGGCTAAGAGAAAAGGATTCTATTTCATATTATTTCATGGAAATTAAATAGAAAACTTTATAGGATTAGGAACAATTATAAAATATGTAGAAAGATGAAGTGTATACTGAATATAAAAATATGTTATTTAGATTAACCTGCAATTTTTTATGCAGAATATAAGAATTGTGCATGCTTTAAATTTAATGTCCTAATTATATATATTATAACTTGAAGAAAAGAAAGCATCGAGGCATAAATTGATAAATTTTGAAATTAACAGTAGGTTTCATTATAATGTATTAATCGGAAGAGAGAAGGAAAAAAACAATTATGCAAGTTCTTACTTTAGTTTACTTTTAATGGGTTTTAAGAAGTTTTATAATATTATACACTCCACATATTGTTCTAAAAGTGAGTATCTTCACGTGTTTTGCGTTTTTCGTGATTAATATTATTACGATAAATACGATTATATGTTAATATACATAACTCGGCACAGCTGGAGTTTTCCAGAGGAACCAACAGCTGTGGTACTAAATGTGTTAGTAATTTGGAATATAATGGCCTCGTTTACTGTGATGGAGAGTCGTAACAAGGATTTATGCAAACTAGTGGTTAACGTAGTGTTTATTCTGAATAGCATTAAATGAGCATATATTATTCATTATTTAATTATCATCAGAAATTCCATGAATCATTATCACTGTTTTTTATGTTTCCATTAATATAGAACTTTATTATCAATAAAACTATATTTCCATTCCTATTTATGTATCAATGAACGGCGCTGCAAGCGACCGCAGTTAATGCATAGAAATACTCCCCATTTTTAGTGTTCCTATAGCTGCTCTTGAGGGTATTTACAAAGATGATATCAGTATATGTTGAGGGAAAATGAATTATTTATATATAGTGTCAACGATCTGAGCACTAATCTCAGAAAAAAACAGGTTCACTAGTTCAGTAATGAGTTCGACCAATGCAGGAAATAGATGGTGAGGCGAGGGAATGATATAGTGTGTTGAGTGACTGATGGAAGTGTGAGAGTTGTAAGGAGTTGGGAGGGTGTTAAAGAGATGTGGATGTGAGTAGGACGGATTTGGAAAAGAGCTTGAAGTTGGAGAGGTTTGGAACTTAGTCGTAGGGGGAGGTGATAAGTGAGTTTGTTGAGTGCAAACGAGTTAGGGGGAAAAAGAAGGGTGAGAGAGTTTCCTAAGGAGGTGACTGAGCGAGATGGAGTAGTGTGGAAGTAGTTGAGTAGCGGGGAGGGGGAGGGGAGGATAGAAGAAGTGTGAGAATGAGCCATGAAGATAAAGTGAAGGAGGGTCATATCTGTGAACTACTGAATCACAGAGCTGTGGACGTGAATCACAGGGGGGAGGGGTGCCGTGTGTAAGAGTCACTATGTGTGTGTGGGAGTGAGTCTTGGAGGGGAGTGGGAGTGAGTCTTGGAGGGGTGTGGGAGTAAGTCTTGGAGGGGTGTGGGAGTGAGTCTTGGAGGGGTGTTTGAGTGAGTTTTGGAGGGGTGTGGGAGTAAGTCTTGGAGGGGTGTGAGAGTGAGTCTTGGAGGGGTGTGGGAGTTTGTCAAAACTGGTGTGGGACTGAGTTATATGTTCATATATTTGTTCTTACTTTTTATATGCTTGTTCTTAGAGCAATTTTTACCTCTATTTTCTTAGGTTCCTATTTTCTGAAAGCTGTCTTGTGTGTTAGATTTTTCCTTGATTCTTATAAAAAAAAATTGTTGACTTATTTATACCTATTTCCTTGTCAGTGAACCTTTCTTAACTTCAATAATTAAAATGTATTTGTTCTATGGTTGGTCTTAGTCTGTACATTATTGTTTTAGTTCTGGACTTCATATCTGTGATGCTGAGAGTTTGTCTTACTTCTAGTAGACTTGACTAATCTGCTTTTCTCTCTTAGATGTGACTCTAATAATGGTCCAGGACGGATTGAAACGTCGTTTAAAGTTTCCTTTCTATCTGTGGGTTATTTATTTATATTGTTAGTAGTTTTAAAACTTTTTGTTTTCGTTTAATGTCTAACGTCTCTACGGAACTTTTATAACTAGATGCAGTAATATCTTCCTCTTACACACATGGTCAGCGTTAAAAAAAATATATTTTTCTTTCTTGTATGTACGTACTTGTTTTGTTTTCCTATATCTTTCATTTTAAAAATTTATTTAGTTTCCCCCTTTACCCTCTTGATCCTCAAATTTATTTTGTTACTTTTCTCACAGATATCTTTCTTCATTTTTTTTTTTAATTAATTTTGTATCCCTCCTCATTAATCAATTAAATGTAGCTAAAATAGTATTGAATTTACAGACATTAATCATATAGGAAAGGCAATATAAGTCACATCACAGTTACATAGACGAGAGACAAAAGAAAATAAAGAGTCTGAATAAATATGTAGACACAATAAATGACATGCTTAATTTCTCGCTAAACTTGACATTTATTAAAAGTTAGATGGAAAGAATATTGCGATGGTCTAATGTATATTGCTGCAGTCGGGATTTTAATATCACATGAGCCAGCATTGCTTTTAGTATATTTTTCCTATGTTTCATGACTGTTTCTTGTAAATCAGGAATAATAATTATTTTTTATTTGTGCCTCAAAGTTACTTTTCACGGGAAGTTAAGTAATTGTTCTTTGAGCTTTCATTATTTTCTGTTGGACATTGCGACGATGATTATTTAACTAATTGTGGTAGTTCAATATTCTTCAGTCACTCCTGGTGTTCCTTCAGTCTTATTTTGCTATTAGTGGTTATCCTAAAATCTTCATTTGCTTTTAAAAGCTACATACGATCTTGTAGGTTTTAAGTCTAGGGACGTTCTCACTCTACAACTTTTTAGATACAATTACAACTTTATACCACTATGTGAAGCAAAGTTTTTCTAGTGTCTTCTCACTATCTCTCTCTCTCTCTCTCTCTCTCTCTCTCTCTCTCTCTCTCTCTCTCTCTCTCTCTCTCTCTCTCTCTCTCTCTCTCTCTCTCTCTCTCTCTCTCTCTCTCTCTCTCTCTCTCTCTCTCTCTCTCTCTCTCTCTCTCTCTCTCTCTCTCTCTCTTTCTCTCTCACCTTTATATATCATATATATATATATATATATATATATATATATATATATATATATATATATATATATATATATATATATATATATATATATATATATATATATATATATATATATATAAACATATTATATATATAAACATATTTATCACTGTTAACAACACTATGCAAATGTTTCTAGGTACCTGTTATGTATTCTGGCTAATTTGCATTTGATAATTCCTTTTAAATCAGTTTTTGATAGAAGGATCATTCTCTAATTTATCAAAAGCGGAAAATTAATTAGTTTTCCCGATACAATATTTTTTTTAACATGTTCAGTAAATTTGATTGGAATTGTCCATTATATAAACAGCAGAGTAAGTCGAGTATTTAGTTTAAAACGTTAGATAGGCTTGTGTCGTATTTGACAATGTGTGTGTGTACTCATCTATTTGTACTAACCTATTTATGGTTGCAGGGGTCGAGTCACAGCTCTTGGCCACCGCCTCATCACTGGTCACTACTAGGTCCACTCCTTGCTCCATGAGCTTTATCGTACTTCTTCTTAAAGCTTTGTATAGATCCTGCCTCCTCTACATCACTCAACCAGATTGTTCGACTTTCTGACAACTCTATGATTGAAGAAATACTTCCTAACATCCCTGTGACTCATCTGAGTTTTCATTTGCAGTTGTGAGCCCTTGTTGCTGTGTCTCATCTCTGAAACATTCTTGTTCTATCCACTTTTTCAATTTCCTCACAGTATTTTATATGTCGTTATCATGTGTCCCCTATCCCTCCCGTCCTCCAGTGTCGTCAGGTTGATTTTCCTTAAACTCTCCTCGGAACTAGTCTTGTTGCAAACTTTTGCACTTTCTCTAATTTCTTGACGTGCTTAACGTGGTGTGGGTTTCATACTGGTGCAGCATATTCTAATATGGGGATAACTTCTGAGCGACTCCTTACTTAGGTGTTGAAACGATATTCTTAGGTTTGCCTGGCGTCTATATGCTCCAGCAGTTACTTGGTTGATTTGCGCCTCAGGAGATGTGCTCGGTATGATCTTTTTCCATGAGTGAGGTTTGCAGCCTTTGGTCCTCTAGCCTGTACTCCGTCTGCGATCTTCTTTGACCTACCCCAGTCTTCATGACTTTTCACTTAATGGGGTTGAACTCCAGGAGCCTGTTGTTGGACCAGGCTTTCAGCCTGTCCTACTTGATCCTCATCTGTTTGAATTATGAGCATAGCTTCACATCGTCTGCAAACATGGATACCTCTGAATCTATACCAACCGTCATGTCATTCATATATACCAGAAACAGCACCGGCCCTAGGACTGACCATAGTGTAACCCGGCTATTCACATGCGCCCACTCTGACACCTTGTCACGTACCATCAATCGTTGCGATGGTATTCCCAGATCAATTGCAGTGAATTTCCTATTATTCCTGCCTGCTCCTCTAGCTTCTGCACTAGTCTCTTGTGCGGAACTGTCAAAAGCCTTCTTATAGTCAAAGAAAACGCAATCTACCCACCCTTCTCTCTCCTGTCTTACTTCTCTCACCTTGTTGAAAAACTCCAGTAAGTTTGACACAGGATTTCCCTTTCCTGAAACCGTGCTGGTTATCGTGTATAAACTCATTTTTTTTCCTAGGTGCTCCATCACTCTTCTGATAAAGGTACGCAGTGCTCAGCTCACCGTACCACACTGGTTAATGTAAAAATTAATAATTTTGTATCAAAAGAACCTTATAAAACTTACCTACCCTTAATATAAGAAGTGCAATTTAATTGAGTCTAATCTAACTAAATATATTTTAGATAAGTTTACAATAATTTTATAAACAAACACAATGAAATATATTTTTTCTTTAGGTTCAGAATGATTTTTTGCGAAATTATTGCATACACAAATTTTTGCTTGCCTTATTCGGCAAGAAGAGCGTTGCTATTTAAGCCAAAATCGCAAGATTTATCTATTCGGCTCGACACACACACACACACACACTGGAGGACAGGAGGGTTAGGGGAGACATGATAACGACATACAAAATACTGCGGGGAATAGACAAGGTGGATAGAGATAGGATGTTCCAGAGAGGGGACACAGAAACAAGGGGTCACAATTGGAAGTTGAAGACTCAGATGAGTCAAAGGGATGTTAGGAAGTATTTCTTCAACCATAGAGAAGTCAGGAAGTGGAATAGTCTAGCAAGTGATGTAGTGGAGGCAGGAACCATACATAGCTTTAAGACGAGGTATGATAAAGCTCATGGAGCAGGGAGAGAAGGGACCCAGTAGCGATCAGTGAAGAGGCGGGGCCAGGACCTGAGTCTCGACCCCTGCAAAAACAATTAGGTGAGTACACACACACACACAAATATATATATTAAAAGTTAAATGGAAAGAATATTGCGATGGTCTAATGTATATTATTGCAGTCGGGATTTTAATATCACATGAGTATGTGTTGCTTTTAGTATATTTTTCTGTATCTTTCATAACTGTTTCTTGTAAAGGTGATGACACGGGGACAGGAAATGGGTCTCATCCTGAAATCATCTCAGTCAATCAACAAGTGATAGATGCAGTGAGATCAAAACTACCAGGAGCAACAGTCATTGCCCCCACAAACAGCGTCTTGCTTGGAGCGCCTCTGGGAAGCGATGCCATTGACACAATTCTCAGGAAGAAACTGGAAGAATTAAGGAGAATGGAACAACGAATAGGCAATCTTGACACCCACGATGCCTTTTACCTTCTCACAAAGTGCTTGAGTCTGCCCAGGTTGACATATTTCCTAAGATGTGCACCCTCATATGATAACCCTATACTGCACGAATATGACAGTATCCTGAGGCAGATTTTTACGAAAGTATTTAACCTTACTCTAGTAGACCGGCAGTGGAACCAAGCTACACTTACAGTCAGACTAGGAGGCATTGGTGAGAGCAAGTCATCACAGATTGCGCTACCTGCTTTTCTGTCCTCATGCGTTGCATCCACAGGTCTTGTAGCAGCGATTCTCCCTGAGCATCTTAGGGACAAGATTGGAGTCCAGGACCAAAAGTTCTTTGACGGAGCCAGGATCTGGGATAATCTAACTGGATTTGAAACCAGGCCTGCTTCCCCCAACAACTACAAACAATCGCACTGGGATGGCCCAATACTGGAGAATGTAGCCTCAACAATGCTTCAGAGTGTGTCAGGAAAGGATGGAGCCCGCCTCCTGACAGTGAGAGCTCCTCATGGAGGGGACTTTCTGTTGGCTGTTCCCAACTTCAGCCTTGGCACACGCCTCGACCCACAGACCAGCCGCATTGGTGTTGCCCTTCGACTTGCCGCCCCTATTCTCGCCGAACACAGGTGTATTTGTTTCAGTGAAGCAGCAGAACGATTCGGGTACCATGGTTTTGTGTGCCGTAAATCCAAGGGAAAGATTGCAAGACATGAGGAGGTTAATAACATTATTAAGAGGAGCCTCACAACAGCAGGATGTCCAGCAGTAAGGGAGCCACCCCAACTATGCAGATCTGATTTCAGCCAGAACCGTCCAGATGGTATCACTCTTCAAGCCTGGACAGATGGCAAGCAGGTGGTGTGGGACTACACATGTGCATCTACCTTGGCTAATACCTATCTCCAATACACCAGGGAGGAAGGAGGGGCAGCCACCAGCTTCAGGGAGTCCCAGAAGTCGAGAAAATATGGAGAACTTGCCCATCATTATATGTTTGTTCCCATAGGTTCGGAGACCCTTGGCTCATGGGGAAAGAGTGCATCTAAGTTCCTTGTGAATGAATGGTTCAGAGAACCGACGAGTTGGTAAATTAGACACATATGCAACACTTGGGTATCTTTATTGAGGAAACGTTTCGCCACACAGTGGCTTCATCAGTCCATACAAAGGAGAATCGTGAAGAACAGGAGGAGTGTGAGGTTGTCAGGCCCTCAATCTTGAGTCGATGTTGTCAGTCCATCAATCTTGAATAGAATAACAGCATATGAGCAGAGGGAGCTTATATACTGTAGACAGGAGAGGTGCAGCAGTTGTAGGAGGTGTCACATTTGTTCAATGTGGAAGTAGGTCGTGCCCAAGGAATAGGCAAGCGAAGAAATCCCTCTGAACCATTCATTCACATCCTGTCTGACACTGCAACATCTTGGTATCTTAATACAGGGATTTCTTCGCTTGCCTATTCCTTGGGCACGACCTACTTCCACATTGAACAAACGTGACACCTCCTACAACTGCTGCACCTCTCCTGTCTACAGTATATAAGCTCCCTCTGCTCATATGCTGTTATTCTATTCAAGATTGATGGACTGACAACATCGACTCAAGATTGAGGGCCTGACAACCTCACACTCCTCCTGTTCTTCACGATTCTCCTTTGTATGGACTGATGAAGCCACTGTGTGGCGAAACGTTTCCTCAATAAAGATACCCAAGTGTTGCATATGTGTCTAATTTACCATCTAAGTTCCTTAAGGAGCTAGGCAAAAGACTCATCAGGGTAACCAGAGATCCCAGGGCAGCTAGTTTTCTGTTCCAGCGACTCAGCGTTGCTGTTCAGAGGGGTAATGCATGCTGTATTTTGGGCACGCGACCCAGCTCTGAGGAGCTGGATGAGATTTTCGCATTATAATCAGTGACAAACATGTAACAATATGCACTAGACATGTATCTCTCACACCTCATGTATTGTATATGCCATCTTTATATCAACAATGTATCTCTTAAATGTTTTGTACAACATTATGTAATAAAATATACCTATTGGTATAAAAGAATGAAATGATGGGGTGGTAGGGAAAGTGGAATATTCAAATGGCTTCAAGAAGAAATCCAAATATTCTTCCTTGAAGCCTTTTATGCACTTATATATATATATATATATATATATATATATATATATATATATATATATATATATATATATATATATATATATATATATGGAAGTATACAAGAGCATATACATACTAAAATACTTGAATATTCATGAATATATGTATCCTAAAATATCGTCCATGTATTCTGGTGCGGTGCTGTTATGCTTTTTTTCCCCTTCTTTCCCTCTCACTTTCCAACTGCTATTATGATTTTATTTTACCAATAAGCTGAATAAGAAAGAAAAGTTTAGTTCTTAGTTGTATTGCTTTCCCGACAAAAGCCAGACTATCCTACACTGCATTTCTGAAAAGACAGTATAGAGAGCAACGTAATGCAAGGTGGAGGTATAAAGTAGGAATACAATGGCACTGGAGCACCGCATAACGACTTGTGCCAGCTCTCTCAGGCACCATTTTGGCACTGTTTCTCATCTGTGTGAGGGCAGGAGGAGGCCATTCGTAGCCTGACCCTTCCTGCTTTTTGTCGAGTATTCTTCATGCTTGGGTACAAACTTCGCCTCTGTTGCTAACTTCTGTCCAGTGGTATATATTTTTGTTGCCATTATTTTTGCCCTCACCAAACACATTCCTTTTCTCAATATTTTGATTTAAATATTTACTCAAGTTAAATATCTATTAATGTTCCTTTTTAGTTCAGCATATTTTGTTCTTTGACTCGTGATGATAATCCACAGTCTTTGTGTAAATAGATATTCTCACCCAACTCTGGGATTTATAGTAGATATTTACTCATGCAAAACTTTTACCACCGATGTAAGTGTTTTCTAACCCACCACCTGCACCGCTGTGATGCTTTTCCTAACCCACCACCTGCACCGCTGTGACGCCTTTCCTAACCCACCACCTGCACCGCTGTGACGCCTTTCCTAACCCACCACCTGCACCGCTGTGACGCTTTTCTGTTTGTCTCTGCTGAATACTCCAATAAAGTTCATCCTCCTGCTAGGTGAATACTTTTTTTTTTTATTTGTCTCCCTCCGTATCATCTTATTCCCTCGCCTCTTTCTCCTTCTCTACCCCCATTCTCTCTCTCTCTCTTTCTCCTCATCTTAATGCTCCATCTTTCCCTTCTCTCTTTCACCTATTTTCCCTCTTTTTCCGTCTGTTTTCTACTCTCTCTCACTTTCCTATTTTTCTCCCTCTCCCTACTATCTCCCAACCTTTCTTTCTCATCTGCTATATTTGCTTTTACCCTTTCTTCTCTCTCTCTCTCTGGGCTCTCTTCCCTGTCTTTATTACATAATAAAAAAAATATTTCTAATTTAATTTCTTCATCTAAGTGTTTTCGACCTTTTAATCTTCGGGTAAATATAATATAAAATGACATTGCCTGTCTGGCCGAAGATTGCAAAATAATTCCTTTGTGTGTTTATTGCAAGAGATAGTGTACTTAGGGTAGTCCCTGCCTTGCCTGAGGGAATATCCCGTCAAGAGCGCCTGGTGTGATATCTGAGGAAATATACTGTAGATGGCCTTTTTTTTGTGTTTTCTGAGTTTGTTCACTATACATAATTTGTCCTCACAATGGTTACAGCGCCTGACTATTTATGTCAGCTATGTGAGCTCCGTTAATATTTTTTTTTCAGACGACTTTAAGTCTGTCGCAAGTATCATATTTATTCTCCCTTGAATTTCAGATGTCGTAATCATTTGTTGTAGAATTTTTTAATATTTTTACTTAATTTCACAGCGTTTACCTTCACCTCTCTCCATCAACAGTACTAAGGATTAAAAATTGCAAGATCATTGAAATTCAGCAGTACCGGTGAGTTTGGCCTATTCGGCAAGGGTGTTCTTTGCCGAATTAGCAGAATGCAAATTTGATTTTGCCATAAATCAGCGAAAATCAATCTGAACATAACGAAAAAATACATATCATTTATTTGAAGGAAAAATAAATAAATTTAATATGACCTATTTTATACATAGAAGAATTTAGTAAAAACAATTATGTTAGTTTAAGTTAAATTATGTGAGGTTTCTAAGTTATATTTGGTCCAAAAATAAAACATTTTTTTTATCATTGTGAATGAAAAAATATATATCTCAATATGTAAGAATTTATTTGTAAAAGTTCAATTTTTAAGGGAGTTCGGCCTATTCGGCAGGTTCGGCTTAATGGGCACGACATATATATATATATATATATATATATATATATATATATATATATATATATATATATATATATATAGGAGGGAGCAGAAATAAATCTTAAGGTCTTTCAACTCTTGAGAGAAACTTTCGTCAGAAGCAATAAAACTGATAAATTTTGCAATAATACATAACTCATGCTTTTAAAAGCAAGCCGGGTCAATAGCCTTGCCTTGGGGTCTCTGTGCAACCCCTTTGCTAAATCCCCAGGTGGGTGAAACGTCTCTTCTATCAGATACCGAAGTGTTGTACATGTATTTTATTCATCAGCTTTTGAGTAATATATATCTTGATCCAATCACCTCCCATATATAACACCTGTTATGATGCTTCCTTCCTGAATCTTAAAAATATTAAGAGTTAACTGCGATGGTGTTTTCATTTGCATTATGGCGGCAGCGGTGGCAAATACAGCGGTGGCAAATACAGCGGTAGCAAATACAGCGGTAGCAAATACAGCTTTAGCAAATACAAGTCACACAGAAACTGCTTAGTTATTGGGTTGTTTTGCATGTGTTAACCTTTCCTTAAATATAAACTATTAATTTATACCTTAATGTTATTTCCAGTCATTTTATTTGTGTTATCAGCCTAGATGAGAGACAGAGAGAGAATGAATTATACTGATAATTGTGTGTGTATGTGTGTGTGTGTGTGTGTATGCTCACCTAGTTATACTCACCTAGTTGTGGTTGCAGGGGTCGAGTCACAGCTCCTGGCCCCGTCTCTTCACTGGCCGCTACTCGGTCACTCTACCCGCTCCATGAGCTTTATCATACCTCTTCTTAAAGCTATATATGGATCCTGCCTCCACTACATCACTTCCCAGACTATTCCACTTCCTGACAACTCTGTGACTGAAGAAATACTTCCTAACATCCCTGTGGTTCATCTGAGTCTTCAACTTCCAACTGTGTTTAAGAATGTTCGTAGGTATTCCATAATTAGTCTTTTTCATTGTGAATTTATATGATACATATAATACATTGTGATTAAAGGAAAAATAATAAAGAAATTAACTTCATTTACAATCTACAAGTAACGCCAACTTTCGGTTTACGCCTCGCACTGGTAAGAATGAGAGGGATGTCAGACTGGTGGTGGCTACAGCTTCCTTATCTCTTATTTCTGGATTTAAATTGCGAGATAAATGTATTTGTGGTTAGAAAAAAACTACACTGCAACAGAAATCTTCTAAGAATGTCATATTGATTGCAAGCATATCTCAGTTGCTTCTGCTTCAATATGGATTTATATGAATTCCAGAAGTCGTTCAGAGACAAAGCAGTGATGAGTGAGCTAAATTTATAAGTTTTTAGACTATTTTTAAGTAGATGTTCTACAGCGCCCATCAACAAATAGATAGAAATTATAATAAATTAATTCGAAAAGGCTGAAAAGATAGACTTGAAAGGTTTTGCGAAAAATAAGTTTGAAAACAGCCAATAGATATAAAAGAAGACCTGACAACTAGGAAATATAATTTTTCAGAAACATAATAGGAACCGGAAGTGTTTTTTTTTTGGAGGTGGGATGGAGGTGTGCGAAGGCAGGAGAAAGAGCAGCAGAATAAATAGCAGATGTGATACAGATAAAGACTAAATGGCATTTAATATGTTTATTTATTTGTCTGGGAAATAATCGTTTTATATATGTTCTACTCATTAACAGTCTCTTAAAAACTGTGTTTATTCTTAGACAGATGAGTTAATGATTCAAGGCCACAGACTGCGTCTGTGGTAGAGCTAAACTACTTAAATCATCTACTCCTAGGAATACAAAGAAGGCAGAAATTTTTGGAGGCTTTAGTGTTCAACATTGTTCCAGGCTGGACTATAAGACCTCCCTGATGCTCCATTTTGGAGGCCTGGACGATGAAGATGGTTAGCGTCATATCCTAGTTGTGGTGGCTACCAAAATGTGGTCACGGTATTTCCTAAATGAAGTTGGTCAACAAAGTTCATGTTACGAAGATAAAGTCCGACCTGTTTCATAGGATGTGAGCTGGTTAACCAATGTTATGGAGGAAAATATTAAGTACATCACCCAGAACTATGACTTTATGTCTCAATGTTTCGTTAATGTTGTAACAGGATTGCAGGACTGAATTCGCCTGCTGCAATAATCCCGTCGAAGGAAGCCAGTGAGAGGCGCTCGCTGATAAATACTGCTTCCCTTTGTGGTCTGTGTGTGTTGTAAAAGGTTAATGACATGTCAATGATTGCATGTAGGACTTGTGTTTTTCATGCATATTGATGTACTTTGTTGTCACCATTCAAGTTTTTGCGATAAGCAGAGACTCCTGGTAAATTAGGTTAACACGTGGAAGGTGTCAAGGACTTTTTTAATATCGTATCTGTATATTCCTTGATGGCGGTCTCTGTGACAAAACGAATATTATTCCTTAATGCATTCCATCGTAGAATCTTCAGCTGTTGAGGAGTATCTATCCCATGATCATCTGTTATGATACTTCAAGATCTGCCTCTTTTGTAACACTGGTGGTCGTGATCGGTTTTGATATCACCATTTTCAATATCTAGTCAAGCAAGCTGGGGACTCCTAAATTGGTATCTTTATCTTTCAGAGTTTTTCGCTATTTATAATACGACATAAAAAAAAAATTTTAGTATTCAAAGAGAAAGTCAGAAAAAATGTTTGAGAATTTTCATAATTGTAAGACGGCCTTGGATTTTGCTAGACTCTGTCCTTGATGTGAGCATTAAGAGAAGGTGGGTCTCATTGCCACCAGAGGAGACAGCATGAAAAAGAGCTGTCATTAGGAGGAGTGGACTTGTGCGAGAAAAAGTTTTACGGCACCCACTCACGTAGCTGGCCTGAGCCTTTGCTGAAGATTTAGACATCTTCGAATTTTTCATTCTGAGTTTAACATATACATCGTGTTGCAGACGGCAGAATTATTATTGCCAATGTCGTACTATTGTCGCTAAATTTCTGTATATTAATTTTATTTCACTGTAATGAATGCGAGTACCTATGCTACTTGACTCCTTTTAAAGGTATTGATGAAGGTATAATCTCCAAATTTTTTATGGTATAAATATATATATATATATATATATATATATATATATATATATATATATATATATATATATATATATATATATATATCATTATATGTTTGTTTCCATAGGCTCAGAGACCCTTGGCTCATGGGGAAAGAGTGCATATAAGTTCCTCAAGGAGCTGGGCAAAAGACTCAACAGGGTAACTAGGGATCCCAGGGCAGCTAGTTTTCTGTTCCAGCGACTCAGCACTGCTGTTCAGAGGGGTAATGCATGCTGTATTCTGGGCACGCACCCCAGCTCTGAGGAGCTGGATGAGATTTTCGCATCATAATCAGTGACAAACATGTAACAATATGTACTAGACATGTATCTCTCACACCTCGTGTACTGTATATGCCATCTTTATATCAACAATGTATCTCTTAAACTCGGGCTGCCCATGCAGCCCGAGTATACATCAACAACATGTCCAATGAAAAAGCTTTAATCAAATTGGACTTTGCCAATGCTTTCAACTCAGTCAGAAGGGATGCTGCTCTCCAAGCAGTTTCTAGGCACTTTCCTTCCCTCTATCCTTTCATAGAATCGTGTTACAGTGTGGCTTCTAAACTTTTGTTTGGGGACCATGAAATTGACTCGTGTGAGGGTGTGCAACAGGGAGACCCTCTTGCTCCCTTTCTATTCTGTCTAGCCATCAAGGATGTCACAGAAGCATTGTCCAGTGAGCTCAATATCTGGTTCTTGGATGATGGCACCCTAGCTGGCACTGCACAATCTCTCCTAGGAGACATCAGGAAAATTAAAGATATGGTAGGTAGCCTGGGCCTATCTTTAAACCCCACCAAATGTGAGATAGTTTCCACCAATCCACAGATGATCCAGGACATTAGGCTGTTTTACCAGGGGCACGAGCCATCGATCCAGCCAACAGCACTCTCCTTGGTGCTCCTCTTGGGCCCAATGCCATCGATCTGGTCCTGGAAATAAAAATCTCCGACCTCAGGACGATGGAAGGTAGGATGAAAGACATCGATACACATGATGCCTTCTACTTACTCACCAGATGCCCTTCAATCCCAAAACTTACATACTTCCTGAGATGCTCCCCAGCCTTCAACAGCCCGAAACTCGAGGAAAACGACTCTCTCCTCAAGACCATGCTAGAGAGTGTATTGAATCTTTCCCTCGATGATGGACAGTGGTTGCAAGCCTCACTTCCAGTCAGACTTGGGGGGCTGGGAGTACGCAAATCCTCCCAGATTGCCCTACCAGCCTTCTTATCCTCTTCCATAGCATCAAATGAGCTAATAAAACAAATTCTTCCAGACAACCTCAGTGATTCAGCAGGAATACAGGACCCTAGCTACACCAGTGCCATCACTGAATGGGAGACTCTTGCTGCTCCAACACCAAAACCTAGTGAAGAACTGGCCTACAAACAGTTAAGCTGGGACGGCCCCATCGCTGAAAAGATACTTGCCAATATGCTCAGGGCGGTAACATCAGACAGGGAGACTGCCCGTCTCCTAGCTGTGAGTGCACCTCACTCTGGGGACTTAATCCAAACAGTTCCCATTTCGGCCATGGGAACACGCCTGGACCCTAAAACCCTTCGTATTGCAGTTGCTCTGCGCCTTGCTGCCCCTATTCACACGGAATATACGTGTATTTGCAGCGATGCGCAAGCCGACCAATATGGTCTACATGGTCTTAACTGTTCTAAAACCAAGGGTTGGCATGCAAGACACAATGAGGTCAACGACATCATAAAGAGAACCCTTGCTACAGCTGGATGCCCAGCCGAGAGAGAGCCTCGATCACTAGCAGCCAACAACGCCCACAACCCAGCAAACCGCCCCGACGGGATCACCATCTATCCTTGGAAGAATGGCAAGCTCTTAGCATGGGATTATACCTGTGTGTCGACACTGGCTGACACCTACATCCATCACAGTGTTGGGCGACAGGGAGGAGCTGCTGACCACAGAGAGGAGTACAAGATCGGCAAGTACAGGGACATAAGCCAACAGTATAAATTTGTCCCAGTGGGATCAGAGACCTTGGGAGCGTGGGAAAAATGCAACACGTTTCCTTAAAGAACTGGGTTCCAGACTCATCGACACCACCAGGGACCCAAGGGCAGCCACGTTCATGTTCCAGCGTCTCAGTGTGGCCATCCAGAGGGGAAACGCATGCTGCATACTTGGCTCGCGTCCGGCTTCGGAGGAACTGGAGGAGATTCATAATCTTTGACATATTGTACCATTGTATTCATGTTTGTGTTTTCTATAAATGTATTCTGTCTATTAATAAAGCATTTATATGCATGTATGTGTGTATATAGGATGGGGTGGTAGGAGAAGTGGAATATTCAAATGGCTTCAGAAAGAAATCCAAATATTCTTCCTTGAAGCCTTTTTATCCACTTCTCCGATTCTATGGGTCCCACAATTTGCACTAGAGGTGGACCCCATCCTATATTGGAAAAAAAAAAAAAATATATATATATATATATATACATATATACATGGGCCTCGGACACTTATGGTGTTTTCTCTTAGTGTACCAATGACGGCCCTACTTTTCACCGCCTGCCCAGTCTTTTACTTTCGTAGGGAGTGATTTCTGTATGCAGATTTGGGACCATTCCTTCTAGGATTTTCCAAGTGTAGATTATGATATATCTCTCTCGCCTGCGTTCCAACGAGTACAAGCCAAGTGCTTCCAAGCATTCCCAGTAGTTGAGGTGTTTGATAGAACTTATATGTGCAGTAAAGGTTCTCTGTACACTCTCTAGATCTGCGATTTCACCTGCTTTGAACGGAGATGTTAATGTATAGCAGTATTCCAGCCTAGAAAGAACAAGTGATTTGAAAAGGATCATCATTGGCATGGCATCTCTTGTTTTGAACGTTCTCATTATCCATCCTATCATTTTCTTTGCAGTTGTGATCGTGGCACTGTTGTGATCCTTGAAAATGAGATTCTCGGACATTACCACTCCCAGGTCCTTCTCATTATTTTTCCGCTCTATTGTATAATCAGAGTTTGTAGCATACTGAGTTCTAGTTATTATCTCCTCCAGTTAGAGTAGTTAGAATTTCTCTTCATTGAACATCATATTGTTTTCCGTTGCCCATTGGAAAACTTGGATTATATCTTCTTGGAGGTTAACCGTGTCCTCAATAGATGCCAGTCTCATGCAGATCCTAGTATCGTCTGCAAAGGATGACATGGTACTGTGGATTACAGCTCTGTCTATGTCTGATATGAGGATAAGGAACAGGATGGGGGCGAGTAATGTGCCTTGTGGAACAGAGCTTTTCACTATGGCAGCTTCCGATTTAACTCAGTTGACCACTACTCTTTGTGTTCGATTGGTTAGAAAGTTGAAGATCCATCTCCCCACTTTGCCAGTTATTCTTTTAGCAATTATTTTGTGCGCTATTACGCCAAAGGATTTTGCAAAGTCTGTGTATATTACATCTGCATTCTGTTTTTCTTCCAGTGCATCCCAGACCATATCATAGTGATCCAGTAGTTGGGAGAGGCAGGAGCGACCTGCTCTGAACCCATGTTGCCCTGGATTGTGCATTTTTTGGGAATCCAAGTGGTTTCTAATCGTGCTTCTTAGCACTCAAAGATTTTTATGATGTGGGACGTTAGAGCTATTGGTCTATAGTTCTTAGCTAATGCTTTGCGGCCACCTTTTTGGAGTAGGACTATATCCGTTGTTTTTAGTGACTGTGGAATTTCACCCATGTCTAAGCTCCTCCATAGTATACTTAGGGCACGTGAAAGTGGTTTCTTGCAGTTCTTAATGAACACAGAGTTCCACGAGTCTGGGCCTGGGGCTGAGTGCATGGGCATGTTGTCAATGGCTTTCTCAAAGTCTGTCGGATTTAGGGTAATGTCGGAAATATGGCATACATTGATGGAGTTTTGAGGCTCATTCATGAAAAAATTATTTGATTGTCAATCATTAGACTGATTAGTGGCTCGCTAAACACAAAGTCATATTGGGATTTCAGTATCTCACTCATTTCTTTGTTGTCATCTGTGTAAGTCCCATCTTGTCTGAGCAAGGGCCCGATACTAGGTGTGATATTTGCCTTGTTTTTGGCATATGAAAAGAAATATTTCGAATTTCTTTCAATTTCACTAATCGCTTTTAGCTGCTTCTGTCTCTCCTGGGTCCTGTAGGAGTCCTTTAACTTAAGTTCGATACTTTCCACTTCCCTGGTTAGCGCTTCCTTCCATTATCAGATAATCTAGCATTCTTGAGGAGCTCAGTGATTCTTCGTCGTCTTCTGTAGAGGGAGCGTCTTTCTCTCTCCAGTTTACTTCTTCCCAACATGTTTCATTTAACACATGGTTCACCTGGTCCCAGTTGATGTTCTTGTTGCTGAAGTTGTATTTGGTGAAGACACCTCCACAGCTACGTGCATTTTGCTGATCAGGACCCCTGTGCATGTAAGTCTGAACTTCGATTAGATTGTGATTGGAATTAGTTGTTTTTTATATTGTTATGTTTCTTACCAGGTCCTCATTATTTGTGAAGATAAGGTCAAGTGTGTTTTCCAGTCTTGTTGGCTCCACTATCTGCTGACTTAGGGTGTGTTTATCGCAGAGATTTAGTAACTCATGTGTGTGTGACCTTTCATCTGTACTGCCTCCAGGGATTGTTTCTGCTATAACATTATTTGCTACATTCTTCCATTTTGTATGCCTTAAGTTGAAATCACCAAAAAGTAAGATGTTTGGGGATGGAGCTGGAAGGCTTTCTAGACAGTAATAAATTTTCAGTAGCTGTTCTTTGAACTGTTGGGAAGTTGCATCTGGTGGCTTAATACAACCACGATGACTAGGTTTTGGTTCTCAATCTTTATTGTCAGAACTTCAACTACATCATTTGTGGTGTTCAGTATGTCCGTGCAGATGAGCGACTCTTTGACATACAGGCCAACCTCCCTTGTTGCCTGTTCTTTCTGTCACATCTAAAACGTTTGTATCCATTTATCCAAATTTCATTGTCAAAGTGATCTTTTGTGTGGGTCTCTGTGAAGGCTGCAAACATCGCATTTGACTCCTCTAGAAGTCCACTGATGGAAGGTATTTTGTCGTTGGTGGATGGCTTAAGACCCTGTATATTAGCAAATATTAACGAGGTTGTATTTTGTGTTTGTTGGGAGTATTTTGTTATTGGCATCAGTATTTGTGGTCCTGGAGTGCCATGGCGGGGGGAAGGCACTGGCTGCGCCTCCAGTCCAACAATGCTCCAAGGTGGTGGACTTTTTGTTATTTCCTTTCATTTTCTTTTTTCTTTTCCTGCCACTAAAAAATCACTTGGAGTGGAGTTGTCGTAACTACTATTGTTTGCCTTGTTTCATCTGTACCTCCTGGTCCCTTTGAGATGGTATGCAGGGCATCTGGTGTTGTAGCACTGTTTTTATAGGTCTGAAGAGTGGCACATTTCTGGGTGAAAGAATTTACAGGAGGTCACGACATTTTTTGGGGGTGCTCAAAGTTGCATGTCCCATTCATTTTTTATGATATTCCATGCTTACAGATGCCCCAAACATAGAATTTGCACAATTCCGCTTTTGGTTGGGTAGAATTTTTGTTAGGTGTGCTTTCAATTTGTGCAGTTTCTAGGACTGCACTATAATCCTCAGTATCCAAGCCAGGGCCACCCCGTCCTGCTTCCTGGGAACTACTTTCGTCAGAAGAAGAAGACTCCTCCACTACATATGTAATGTGGGATATGGTCTTGTGCAATGATGGTGGTATATTTAAGGTTTTAGTGGTGAATGTGGTAGAGTCCCTAGCAGAGTCCGGACTGGCACTAAGGTTGGGGGCTGAGCCTGGGCCAGCACCAGCGCTGTGGACAGTAGCGCTAGGACCTGGGGATGGCTCTGGGTTAGCACTATGTGTGGGGGGTTGGGTTAAATGACGTTTTTGTTTCCTGTTTTTTTTTCAGAGGGTGACTATATAGTTTCGAGTCATCTGTTGTGGTATGGGTTGTGGTATGGGCATTCTGCACTTTTTTATTCACTCCTCCTATCTCTTCTTCCCATGTTTTATATATCTTTGGTAGACTGTCCAAGAGTTCATCTTTATTTTCTTGCTTATTTTTACTATTTATTACCCTCCTTAGTACCTTTCTGATACCTGCCCAAAGTTCTATATCTTTATTGCAAAACCAGAAGCACCTTGCTAGTTCGAGGTCATTTTTTGAGGCAGTGTTTATTCTTGCACAAGAGACATGATGCTTAGAAAAGCACAGGTTGCATGTGATCCTGGATTTCCTTCCAAGGATTTTTTTTACATGTCCCACAGGTATGCTGTACTGACATCCTTCCCGTATCCTCCTTCACTCTGTATGCTACAAAAAAAAACTGATTTCCACTTTACCTTTCTCTACACTGATGACAGTAATATGTATGTATATATAGAAACCGAGGCTTGCGGCATGTGGGTAGTGGGTGAATTTTGGGTGGTAAGGGGTTACTATATTATGGCATATAATTTTGTTTTGTTCACTGTATAACTTTTTCCAGATTCATTCCTCACTGATCACTCATATATATTTCAATTTACTGATCTAACTGAGTTCCTCACACTGATCTAGATTGGGTTATTGTGGTATTGGGTATATGGTGTTATACGGTTGTATATGGTAGGCCTGTGTGGTTGCCTGGTAGCACTGCCAGACGTATGGCTGTAACACACCACATCAGGGTAAATGACACTTCTTGCATGCGATGCCACATTTTAGTTTAAAACACTTCCATTATGTTTAATCACTATCCTTGAGTGGTTCCACTGACAATTTTGATTCACTAGGTCTTTCCACTACGTATCGGTATCCTAGTCAGTTTATTATGTCAACACCAGGACGAGTAGATTGTTCCACACTGCTACACTTCACTATTTTTGGTTTTGGTTTTATCACTTTGCTGTACACTAGTTATCACAAGGATATACACTATATTTATTCAAGATACACTTTTCATTTCACTGCACTGTACTGGGATCGTTGTTTTATCACTCACATGGCAGCTAGACCTACGGTAATTTTCCACTTACACTTCCATTTAAATTTATTTCATGGTGATTTCTCAGTGGTGGTAGTTTTTTTGTGATATTTTTTTTTCTAGCTAGACTACTCCCTGAACAAAGTACGCATCACTCTCAACAGTAATGAGCGTGTTATACTGTTGGACGCTGAGCCTCAGAAACTAATTTCAACCTCATCCTGTTTGGTGTACCAGCCTTCACGAGCAGTCTGTATATCAGTGAAGCCGCTGTTCTGTTAATGATTCAAAATCACTTGTTTCGTAATTTCGTTGATATATAGACTGCTCATAAAGGCTGGTACACCAAACAGGATGAGGCTGAAATTAGTCTTTGAGGCTCCACGACCATGAATGTCCTTGCACCAGGATCACACGCTCAGTACTGCTGAGCGTCTGGTGTTTGAGGATGGTGGTCCAGTGGATAGAGTGATGCATACTTTGTTTAGTTCATGGGAATGGGATCGAATGCAGGATCGAGTCCTGGCCAAGCCACATGAAACAAGCCTAGTTCGCTAGACTCATGTTGTTTGTAGGATCGATTGCGGAATGGATAGGGTGACACGTACGTTGTGTTGTCTCTTGAGGCGGGACAATGTGTCGTGGGGTCAAACCCTGGCCTGCCGCAGTTTAGTAAAGGTTTCAATACCACTTCTTTCGTGGTTTCATTGCTATATAGAGTGCGTGTTGAGGCGGGTATTCAAACAGGAGGAGGCTGAAATTGATCCTTGATCATCCATTGCCACGAGTGTCCTCGCAACATGAAACAAGCCTAATTCGCTAGGCTCATGTTGTTTGTAGGATCGATGGCGTTGTGTTGTCTCTTAAGGCGGGACAATGTGTCGTGGGGTCGAACCCTGGCCTGCCGCAGTTTTGAAAATGTTTCAATACTACTTGTTTCGTTGTTTCATTCAGATATATATATATATATATATATATATATATATATATATATATATATATATATATATATATATATATATATATATATATATATATATATATATATATATATATACTAAAAATAATCCTCTTTGCTTGGACCCCTGAAGGCCTTTTTGAAGGTTTCTATCATTCGAAGTAGCATTTTTTCAATTCCTATGTATGGAGTTACATAACCTATCTATACTCTCTCGCAGGTCTACTCTTTTCCTGTCCAGTTTTCACGACATAGCACTTACTGGATTATAGTTGCAGTATCGACATAGCACTTACTGGATTATAGTTGCAGTATCGACTTGTCAGATAACGCTTGCAGCCTGTTTAAGTCTTGTTGCTGTTTACCTCCGAATTTATCCATTGAAATATTTCTTATTACATTTATGTAATCCGCAAACCGCGATACATAAAGTCAATCAATTATGGTAGGTCACTTATAAATGTAATATAGAGTTTGGGTCATATCTATCACAGAGAAGTATCAGCATAGAGCCTTTAAGTAAATATGTCCAGAAACTACATTACTGCAGTCGTATGGAAGCATTGTTTCCGTACGGGTAGTTACGCCTAAAGAAGGGGTGGCAATCAAGTTTGATGCGAGGAAAGGGATCGAAACATTCCTCTAGAAAGGCCAGGAACTATAGACTATTCAGAGGTTTACTACAATAGTAGCCCCGGTATCTGGAATGGACTACGAAAAAATTGTAGAGGAACTGAAAATTTATATTGCTGAAATAATGGAATTTTCGATGACGAGGAAAATGATAAACTGAAATGCAACGTTGTCCTATCCATAAGAAATTGTGCAAATTATATTTCAGCCTTTTCCTTTTAAAATTGTCTTAAATACTCTTGTCACTTCTTTTGCTGGAGGAATTTGTGTCGATGGTAATATTACCTATGTCGTCTTGGAGAGGAACGGGTGGCTGTTTTGGTGACAAGATTTTAATTTAACCTTTCTAGTGCTAAAATATCCTCCTCTACA
The DNA here is from genome assembly GCA_009830355.1 of Cherax destructor. Classification (NCBI taxonomy): domain Eukaryota; kingdom Metazoa; phylum Arthropoda; class Malacostraca; order Decapoda; family Parastacidae; genus Cherax; species Cherax destructor. The sequence goes on along the minus strand of WNWK01001034.1, from coordinate 34,681 downwards.
ATATATTCTCCTTGGCAGCTACTTAAAGCTTCCGTGTTCCAAATCACCGCAAAAGTTTCACCTACTTTATCCTTCACACTAACTTCAGATGGTGTCCAGGCATCACAAGAAGGTCGAATTTAACGTGGTCACGATGTACCACATTTGGCTCATGCGGCACCAGTGGGATGCCTTATCTTTACGTTCACTCTTAAGTTTTAAACCAAAGTCTGACATTTAGATTTTTGCCTAAATGAAATTTTATGCACTAGAATCCCCCCAAAAAATATGTAGAAAGATAATATTTAATACACAAAAATCACAAATGGAATAAAATAATTACACTCTATAACAAGAATAAAAAGGTTTTGATAAAGCAATATTTACTGCGGGCTAGAGACTGGCTGGGTCTTAAAGGAGTGAGGCTGAAACACTCCTCACATTCCTGTCTTGCTTGCCAGGGGCTACTCCACTGCTTGCCTGGGGAGCCTCCACTATTGGCCTGGGGTCTTCCATTGCTGGCCTGGGGGACCTCCACTTCTGGCCTGAGGGTTCTATACTGATGGCCTGGGGGACCTCTACGGCTGACCTGGGGCCTTCCATTGCTTGCCTGCGGTCCTCCACTGTTGCCCTTGGAGGCGCCTCCACTTCCGGCCTGGGGGCGCGTCCACTGTTGCTCTGGCGGCTCTTAACTGCTCGATGATTGGCCTTCGCTGCTGAATGTTGGGCCTTCACTGCTGGTTTGGTGGCCCTCAATAGCTGGACTGATGACTCTCCACAACTGGCCTAGTGGCCCTTAATTGCTGTCCTGGGAGCTCTCAACAGCTGGATGGCAGTCCTACCCTCTGGTTTGGCAGCCCTACACTCTGGTTTGGCAGCCCTACACTCTGGTTTGGCAACCCTACACTGCACTACAACCACCTGGTTTGATCGCTATGGGCTGCTGGCTATAAAATTGTAGTCAGATCGCAGTTGAGTGTCACTACAGATTCCATAGTTTGTGTTTTTAACGTTTGATACTTTCAACTCTTGGATTTTTTAATCATATAATATTTACGTGAAATGGTAGTTTCGTGTGGTTCATCACCTGGAGCAGTGAAGGTTCGATTCTCCCTACGGATAAATGCAAGACACAACGCTAGCTTGAGACGTTTATATGTCATGATGCGAATGATGATTTGGAGGTTTTCCTTTCTTCTCTTTTAAATTTTATTTCATGTTTGGACATTGCGCTGGGTCAGTCCTCACTTCCTCATCTACTGAACTCTTGATAATATAAATAGCACTATCTTTAGGGGATAATTTTGTTTATTACTGTGCTGTTTTTATTATTGTTATGATTGAACGAAATAAAAAATGGTGACCATTATTGATTTCGTTAATGTTTTTTTAAACAAACTTATATCTCATTTCTTTAAGGCGTTCAGTCCTTATTTGTACCGAAATACTTTTTGGGTAATATATATATATATATATATATATATATATATATATATATATATATATATTTTTTTTTTATATATTTTATAATTTTATAAAATATTTAGTCATCTAAATACTATTGTTAAATTCTTGTAGTAATTTTTATCCTAAATCCTATTGAAGCCTTTAGAGTTAGCTTGAGAGAGAGAGAGAGAGAGAGAGAGAGAGAGAGAGAGAGAGAGAGAGAGAGAGAGAGAGAGAGAGAGAGAGAGAGAAAGAAAGAAAATATGTAAGCTAACTAACGAGCCCAGGGGGACGAACGAGCAGGAGAGAATGCAGTAGCGAGCTAGCTTGCCTTTGTCACCTTTAACTGGCCCACAAATTGGAACCCAGATTGCAGGCTCTAGGGGTACCACTGACTAGTAGAGAAATTCCGCGAACCGTTTCTCACTAAGTGGTGACTGAACGGCGAGTGACCTCTGCAACGGTTCTCACCGCTGCTGGACCGCACCCCTATACAACCAGTCAGGAGGCTTGACAGTATTGGCTGGTCGTACACTCAGGTGATGAGGTTTACGCCTCGCTGCAGCAGTGTCCCGCCAGGCAGAAAACGGGTTACTTATCCTCTTTACCAAAGGCACGTCAAGTTACGGCGTTTGTGGGAGAGGTTTTGATAAACTGTACGAGAGATTGTGATTGTGTGAGAGATAAGTTAGACTGCTTGAGAGACTGTTACAGTGAATGAGGCATTGTTTGACTGTGAGAGATTGTGTGATTGTTAGATAATGTGGAATGTTGTGTGACTGTGAGAATTTTAAGATATGAGGGAATTGGTGATAGAGTGTGTGAGGGGTCTGAGATCCTTAGATATTATGTGGCACTCTTAGAGATTGTCTTATAGATAATATGAGAGAAACTGTATGAGACTGTGTGGAATTGTTCTAGAGACTGGGTGAGTCAAAGATAAATGATGCGATTATGTGAGAGATTGCGTGAGATATCGACTGTATGAGACTGTCTGAATGATTGTAATTGCATTGTAGATTAAGTGGGAGTGATTCCTAACTAAACGCATATATATCTACATAACAACCATATATAATCGCTTCTCTGCTAGCCTAACAACACTGAACGAATACTTCCTAACTTGGTTATGACTCACGTTGATGGGTGTCTTCGTCTTAGCTCATCCTCTACTCAGTTTTTGTTCGCCTCGTTTTTGTCGTAAAGAATTTTGTATGCCGTAGTCATGTCTCCTCTTATTCTTTCCCTTCCTTTAACCAATTAATCTAATAGCGAATATCTATACTTTCTTTAATTTCATATCTTGTTTTATGTGACAGCTATCCACAAGAGCTCCTTATTCAAGAATTGCTCTTACATTTGCAGTGAATAATGATTTTAATTTTTGGGGTTTTAAGAACTATTCCTACTTTATCTAATAAACTGCAGTCTAAGAATATTCTGTCCTCTGCACCCTTCTGTCTTTTCCTTGTGATGCTACTGTCTCGTCCCAGAGCTGGGATTGCTACTCGTATAGATTACAGTTCAAGACCTCATTCATTCTTCTGTTTATTTATTGCCAGCCATTCATTGTGCCTTATCTTGAGCTTGCAGTGTAGACTACAAGGTTTATGCCAGACTACTGTATATATCTTTCAGAGGTATAAGAACAGATACACAAAGGAAACTGTTGGGAGCTGCGGAATAAGGCAGAAGGGAATCAGTTGGTGGCAGCTCAAGTTACAGAAGAGCTGGATTTAAAAACATCTTATTAGAACCCATTTGGCTGAATAGTTGACCATTTTAGGGGCATTCTGAAGCATATATTTTGTAATATTAACAATTTAAAATATAACTTTCATTTTGAAGTTCTTAAGTGTGGAAGAAATAGCAAAGTTTTCATGATATGGTAGAACTAACATGTTCTTGCTTGAATATGATTCATTGTAGTTTTTCATGATCACAAAATACGTTTCAAGCATGTGACTTTTATTTTACCTGACGCACCCTAAGACTGGAAAACACACTTGACTTTATTTTCACAAATAATGAGGACCTGGTAAGAAACATAACAATATAAAAAACAACTAATTCTGATCACAATCTAATCGAAGTCCAGACTTACATGCACAGGGGTCATGATCAGCAAAATGCATACAGCTATGAGGGTACCTTTACAAAATTCAACTTCAACAACAAGAACATCAACTGGGACCAGGTAAACTATGTCCTAAATGAAACATGTTGGAAAGATATCTTAAATTACATGGAACCTAACAAGTGCCTTGAAAAGATCAACTTCCTGGTAGCTGAAGTATGTTCAAGTCATATTCTCCTAAGAAAAAAGAAGAGAAGAAGTAAACTGGAGAGAGAGAGAGAGAGAGACGCTCCCTGTACAGGAGAAGGCGAAGAATCACTGAGCTCCTCAAGAATGCTATATTATCTGACAACAAAGAAATGAGTGAGATACTGAAATCTCAATATGACTCAGTGTTCAACGAGCCACTAATCAGTCTAAAGATAGACAATCCAAACAATTTTTTCATGAATTAGCCTCAAAACCCTGCAAATGTATGCCAAATTTCTGACATAACCCTAACTCCACTAGACTTTGAGAAAGCCATCGACGACATGCCCATGCACTCAGCCCCATGCCCAGTCTCTTGGAACTCTGTGTTCATTAAGAACTGCAAGAAACCCCTCTCACTGGCCCGAAGTATGCTATGGAGAAGGAGCATAAAGACATTAGAGATTCCACAGTCACTGAAAACAACGAATATGGCCCCACTCCATAAAGGTTGCAGCAAAGCAATAGCTAAGAACTATAGACCAATAGCTTTAACATCCCACATCATAAAAATCTCTGAAAGAGTTCTAAGAAGTAGAATTGCAAACCACTTGAACTCCCAGAAATTGCACAATCCAGGGCAACATGGGTTCAGAGCAGGTCGCTCCTGCCTCTCGCAACTATTGGACCACTATGACATGGTCTTAGATGCACTGGAAAACAAACAGAATGCAGATGTAGTATACAAAGATTTTGCAAAAGCCTTTGAAAAGTGCTATCATGGTGTAATAGCACACAAAATGCGTGCTAAAGGGATAACTGCAAAGTAGGCAGATGGATATTCAACTTTCTAACCAATCGAACACAAAGAGTAGTGGTAAACAGAGTTAAATCGAAAGCTGCCATAGTGAAGAGCTCTGTTCTATAAGACACAGTACTCGCCCCTATCCTGTTCCTCATTCCCTTATCAGACATATATATGTAAACCATAGCACCGTATCATCCTTTGCAGTTGATACTAGGATCTGCATGAGACTGTCATCCATTGAGGACACGGCAAATATCCAACAAGATTTAAACCAAGTTTTCCAATGGGCAACGGAGAACAATATGATGTTCAATGAAGACAAATTCCAACTACTCCGTTATGAAAAACTGGAGGAAATAATAGCATAGTGGTACCAACACTCTTATATGGGTGTGAAGCATGGGTTGCAAATGCTGCAGCGAGGAGGAGGCTGGAGGCAGTGGAGATGTCCTGTCTAAGGGCAATGTGTGGTGTAAATATTATGCAGAAAATTCGGAATGTGGAAATTAGGAGAAGGTGTGGAGTTACTAAAAGTATTTGTCAGAGGGCTGAAGAGGGGTTGTTGAGGTAGTTTGGTCATTTAGAGAGAATGGATCAAAGTAGAATGACTTGGAGAGCGTATAAATCTGTAGGGGAAGGAAGGCGGGGTAGGGGTCGTCCTAGAAAAGGTTGGATGGAGGGGGTAAAGGAGGTTTTGTGGGCGAGGGGCTTGGACTTCCAGCAAGCATGTGTGAGCGTGTTAGATAGGAGTGAATGGAGACGAATGGTTTTTGGGACTTGACGAGCTGTTGGAGTGTGAGCAGGGTAACATTTTGTGAAGGAATTCAGGGAAACCAGTTAATTGATTTAGTTGGACTTGAGTCCTGGAAATGGGAAGTACAATGCCTGCACTTTAAAGGAGGGGTCTGGGATAGTGACAGCTAGGAGGAACTTATTCTCAGCTGTCGTATCTGAGCGCCTCTGCAAAGACAGTGATTATGTATGAGTGTGGTGAAAGTGTTGAATGATGATGAAAGTATTTTATTTTTGGGATTTTCTTTCTTTTGGGTCACCCTGCCTCGGTGGGAGACGGCCGACTTGTTGAAAAAAATATATATATATATATATATATATATATATATATATATATATATATATATATATATATATAAATATATATATATATATATATATATATATATATATATATATATATATATATATATATATATATATATATATATATATATATATACATATGCAAACAATCGCAGATAGGCGATCTTAACTATGCAAGACAAGCACCTAAATGTGCATGTTAGTATGTAGTGTACTGTTTAATAACGTTTTAATAACGTATTAACAAGCTTTTCCTTATACTCTATCACTTTTGTCAACAATAAAATCTGGTTTGCGTGTTTGTCGTGTTTCTGTGGACGGTATGTTGAGTATTTGTGGAAATAATAAAAGTAGTGAATTTAAATTTTTATTTTAGCGTGAGTTCGTGTGCTTGTAAATGTGGATGTGTATATGCATCCACGCAATTGCATGTACCTCTGCATGTAAACGTGTGTGTGTACTCACCTAATTGTGATTGCATGGGTCGATTCATAGTTCCTGGCTCCGCCTCTTCACTGGTCGCTACTAGGTCCACTCTATTCTCCGTGAGCTTTATTGTATCTCTTCTTAAAGCTATGTATAGATCCTGCCTCCATTGCCTCACTCTCCAGATTGTTCCACTTCCTGACAAATGTATGATTAAAGAAATACTTCCTAACATCCCTGTGACTCATCTGAGTCTTCAACTTCCAGTTGTAACCCCTTGTTGCTGTGTCCCATCTCTGAAACATCCTGTCCCTATCCACCTTCTCAATTCCTCCCAGTATTTTATATGTCGTTATCATGTCATCCCTATCCCTCCTGTCCTCCAGTGTTGTCAGGTCGATTTCCCTTAACATTTCCTCATAGGACATACTCCTTAGCTCCGGAACTAGTCTTGTTGCAAACTTTTGTACTTTCTCTAATTACTTGAATTGCTTGACCAGGTGTGGGTTCCAAACGGGTGCTGCAAACTCCATGTGGGCCTGACATACACTGTGTACAAAGTCTTGAACGATTCCTTACTAAGGTGTCGAAACTTTATTCTTAGGTTTGCCAGGCGCCCATTTGCTGCAGCAGTTATTTGGTTGATGTGCTCCTCAGAAGTGCTCGATATTATACTCACCCCAAGATCCTTTTCCTTCAGTGAGGTTTGCAGTCTTTGGTCCCCCTAACCTGTACTCTGTCTGCGGTCTTCTTTGACCTTCCCCAGTCTTTATGACTTTGCACTTGGTGGAGTTAAACTCCAGGAGATTGTCCAAATCCCTTTGTATTTCTACCTGATCCTCATCCGATTGAATTCTTCGCATTAGCTTCACATCGTCTGCAAACAGTGACACTTCTGAATGTCATTCACATATAGCAGAAACAGCACCGTCCCCAGGACTGACTTCTGTGGAACCTGGCTCGTCACAGGCGCCCACTCTGATACTTCGTTACGTACCATGACTCGTTGTTGCCTTCCTCTCAGGTATTCTCTGATCCATTGCAGTTCCTTTCCTGTTATACCTGCCTGCTCCTCTAGTTTTTGCACTAATCTCTTGTGTGAAACTTTGTCGAAAGCCTTTTTATAGTCTAAGAAAATGGAATCTATTCATCCCTCTCTCTCTTATCTTATTTCCATCACCTTGTCATAAAACTCTAGTAGGTTTGTGATACAGAATTTCGCTTCCCAAAAACCGTGCTAGTTGTCGTGTATAAGCTCATTCATTTCTAGGTGGTGCTCCACCACTCTTCTGATATTCTTCTCCATGACTTTGCATACTATACATGTCAGTGACACTGGTCTGTAGTTTAATGATGCCTGTATGTCTCCTTTCTTAAAAATTGGGACTACATTTGCTATCTTCCATACCTCAGGTAGTTGCCCAGTTTCGATAGATGTGTTGAAGATTGTTGTCAGTGGCACACACAGCGCCTCTGCTCCCTCTCTCAGGACCCATGGAGAGATGTCCGGTCCCACCGCCTTTGAGATATCTAGCTCACTTAGCAGCCTCTTCACCTCCTCGGTTGTATGTAGTGTGTCCAACACTTGTTGGTGTATGTATGTGTGTGTACTCACCTAGTTCACCTAGTTGTGGTTGCAGGGGTCGAGTCATAGCTCCTGGCCCCGCCTCTTCACTGGTCGCTACTGGGTCACTCTCCCTGCTCCATGAGCTTTATCATACCTCTTCTTAAAGCTATGAATGGATCCTGCCTCCACTACATCAATTCCCAAACTATTCCACTTCCCGACCACTCTGTGACTGAAGAAATACTTCCTAACATCCCTATGGTTCATCTGAGTCTTCAACTTCCAACTGTGCCCCCTTGTTGCTGTGTCCCATCTCTGGAACATTCTGTCTCTGTCAACCTTGTCAATTCCTCTCAGTATTTTACATGTCGTTATCATGTCCCCCCTATCTCTCCTGTCCTCCAGTGTCGTCAGGTCGATTTCCCTTAACCTCTCCTCGTAGGACATACCCCTTAGCTCCGGGACTAGTCTTGTTGCAAACCTTTGCACTTTCTCTAGTTTCTTTACATGCTTGGCTAGGTGTGGGTTCCAAACTGGTGCTGCATACTCCAGTATGGGCCTAACGTACACAGTGTACAGGGTCCTGAACGATTCCTTATTAAGATGTCGGAATGCTGTTCTTAGGTTTGCTAGGCGCCCGTATGCTGCAGCAGTTATTTGGTTGATGTGCGCCTCAGGAGATGTGCCTGGTGTTATGCTCACCCCAAGATCTTTTTCCTTGAGTGAGGTTTGTAGCCTCTGTTTCCCCTATACTGTACTCCGTCTGCGGTCTCTTTGCCCTTCCCCAATCTTCATGACTTTGCACTTGGTGGGGTTGAACTCCAGGAGCCAATTGCTGGACCAGGCGTGCAGCCTGTCCAGGTCCCTTTGTAGTTCTGCCTGATCCTCTTCCGATTGAATTCTTCTCATCAACTTCACATCATCTACAAACAGGGACACTTCGGTGTCTATTCCTTCCGTCATGTCGTTCACAAATACCAGAAACAGCACCGGTTCTAGGACTGACCCCAATGGAACCCCACTAGTCACAGGCGCCCACTCCGACACCTCGCCACGTACTATGACTCGCTGCTGTCTTCCTGACAGGTATTCCCTGATCCACTGGAGTACCTTTCCTGTTATCCCTGCCTGGTCCTCCAGCTTTTGCACTAATCTCTTGTGTGGAACTGTGTCAAACGCCTTCTTACAGTCCAAGAAAATGCAATCTACCCACCCCTCTCTCTCTTGTCTTACTGCTGTCACCCTGTCATAGAACTCCAGTAGGTTTGTGACACAGGATTTCCCGTCCCTGAAACCGTGTTGGCCGTCGTTGATAAGTTAAGTGTGTGTGTGTGTGTGTGTGTGTGTGTGTGTGTGTATGTGTGTGTGCGTGTATGTGTATGTGTGTGTGTGTGTGCGTGTGTGTGTATGTGTGTGTGTGTGTGTGTGTGTGTGTGTGTGTGTGTGTGTGTGTGAGTGTGTGTGCGAGCGTACTCACAGAGTTGTATTCACTGAGTCATGTTTATAGGAACTGAGATTCCGGTCCTGGTCCTGTCTCTTAAAAACAACAATCACCGGTATTACTGGTTCATGGCCATATGGCCTCTATTACACTTACTCTTGAAACTATGGATTGAGTTTGCCTCTACCGCTTCGTCACCTAGCTCATTCCATTTATTTACCATACTGAGACTGAAAACGTTTTTCCTATCATCCCAGTAGTTCATCTGTGTCTAGTTTCCATCTATGACTCACCTTCCTATGCCTCTCATTTAAAAAAATCTCTCTCTGCACTATCAAAGCCTTTGAGTGTTTTATATTTAGTAATCATGTCTCCCCTAATCTTTCATGGTTTCTGAAGGCAATTATGATATTAGGTATCCTCGCCTATGTCAAAGATGTTATTGGATTTTTGTGCTCCTCTGGCGAAATATTGGTCATTTACGTATATTAAAAATAACAAAGGTTTTAGAAGTGATCCTTGCGGAACCCCATTCGTTACACTTTCCCATCCTGAAACATCTGCCACCCGTCTGTCTTCTCATGCTTCAGTTTCATCTCATTACATACCATGGCGCTTAACTCTTCTCCAGGCTGAGGGACTGACCACCTCAAATACTATTTCTCCATAGTTGGTGGAATTATTACATCATCTTGACTTTGCTACTACACCTGCTGCCTCTCTTTTTTGACTGAAGACGCCTACAATAAAGATACCCAACTGTTGCACATGTATCTTACTCATAAACGTGTCGGTATTTTATACTATTTTCAAGATCCTTAACCTCCTTTTAGTCCCTCAGATCGCCCCTAAACGGAATTTTGTCCCTCTCAGATCACCCCTTAAACTTATATTTTTCAAATAATTTCATCCCTAAACTTATGTTTATGCTCCCAATAAACAATTAAACCGACTTATTTTCCCCAGATATCATCTCCCAGAACATCCGTCCATTGGCTACACACACACACACACACACACACACACACACACACACAGTTTGGAACCCACACCTGGTCAAGCACGTCAAGAAATTAGAGAAAGTGCAAAGGTTTGCAACAAGACTAGTCCCAGAGCTAAGGGGATTGTCCTACGAAGAAAGGTTAAGGGAAATCGGCCTGACGACACTAGAGGACAGGAGGGTTAGGGGAGACATGATAACGACATATAAAATACTGCGAGGAATAGATAAGGTGGACAGAGACAAGATGTTCCAGAGAGGGGACACAGAAACAAGGGGTCACAATTGGAAGTTGAAGACTCCTATGAGTCAAAGGGATGTTAGGAAGTATTTCTTCAGTCATAGAGTTGTCAGGAAGTGGAATAGCTTGGAAAGCGACATAGTGGAGGCAGGAACCATACATAGTTTTAAGACTAGGTTTGATAAAGCTCATGGAGCAGGGAGAGAGAGGACCTAGTAGCAATCAGTGAAGAGGCGGGGCCAGGAGCTATGACTCGACCCCTGCAACCACAAATAGGTGAGTAAAATAGGTGAGTACACACACACACACACACACACACACACACACGGGGCCAGTACCTGAGTCTCGACCCATGCAACCACAATTAGGTGAGTACACACACACACACACACACACACACACACACACACACACACACACACACACACACACACACAGACGCACACTGCAGAGAAACTAATGTCTAAGCTATGTGGGTCAGCTTTTCTTTTTATCAGAAATCTGACATGGCGCAGAATGATTAAGAAGCATTTGAGATCGAATTTTCTTTTACTTATTTTTTTTATCCCCTTAATATCGACTGGAGTAAATCACGAGATGATAATAAATCTCACGCAACAGTCGTCTGTCGTGATCAGGTAACATATCAACTTAACGATGGTTGCACAGTTGCAAGATTAATTCGGAAATGATCCCGGAAGGAGGTCAGAAGCCTCAAGACGCTGGAGTAGGTCACAGGAAATTAGGCTGTGGCTCAGGTGGGCATTGAAGATAAGACACGGGTGCAGAAAAAACTTTTATTGAGAAAACGCTTTTCTCAATAAGGAGCTTTATCAAGTTATTATCTTCATCTTCACCATCATCATCATTCTCTCTCTCTCTCTCTCTCTCTCTCTCTCTCTCTCTCTCTCTCTCTCTCTCTCTCTCTCTCTCTCTCTCTCTCTCTCTCTCTCTCTCTCTCTCTCTCTCTCTATCTCTCTCTCTTTCACTTTCTCTCTCTCGCTCTTCTTTTTACTCTCTATAACTCTGTTTATCTTTATTTCCCTTCTTCCTTCCCCTCTCTCTCTACCCTCGCTTCCCTTCATCAGACGTTTGTGAGAAAGGGGTGGAGACTGAGAGCTCTATAACTTGCTCACCTCTACGCACTATCCGACACATTGCACTGAGGGAAACATCCAGGCTCATATTTAACTCTCTTTTATTGTAAAATAAATATTGTCGTTTCAGAAACTGTGCTGATAATATCTGCCGCCGTCGACCATCTCGTCCAACTGCGGCGATTTATCGATTCACAACATTTTACTAGTCATTTTATTATTGAAATCATTATGAAGACCCATACTACGTCGCGAGAAAACCTTTTATTTTATAATTTTGAACAAGAATGAAGAAAAGGCACGTGTTGGTATGAAACTATTATCCTCTGTCGGATCTTCCACAGTAGAAAATTTTTAAACTGATGACATCAGCACCTGTTTTGGGGAAAGTCCATGGCACTGTACGCTAAAGCGAAAATATTCGCTTTATTTGTGTACTGTTACGTTTGGTTAGGTAATCGTAAGAACATAATTTAAATTAAAATTGAGAAAACCGTGTATATAAAAGGTTAAAAAAAATCGTTTTTTTTTGTGATGCCAGTTTGATTATTTCTGTTGCTATTGCGATGCTGATCACACCGTTGATGAGAGCTTTTGGTCTCACGCTCCTACTTCATCTGGCTATTCGAACTGTAATTTCTGGCTGGTCTGGTTCAAGTAACGAGTTTCGAATCATCTGTAAGAGATGAGTTCCAGTGTGGAGGACGAAAAAGAAAATTAAAACATCAATCGCTTGTGTTCAGTCTATGTATGGAAATCATACTTTGAAATATTAGTTGTAGAAGACCATGACGAACATTAAACTCTTTGTTCTGCAGTTTCTAACTGAGTGGTTTTTAGCACTTGGGTATCTGTAGGCATGGTATATCTGGTAAAACAGGTGAGACATGCACCTTTGACCATCTCAAAAAATGCCGCACCCACATGACAACAAGAAGGTGCAACTCCCCTTCCTGTAACTTATTTCACCCCGAAATGTGTCACTCGTCACTCCATTAAAGAAAATGCTACAACTATACTGCCAGGCACATCATCTAAAGGGGACAAGAAAACACAGACCAGCCAGACTATGGGAAACAAAAGAGGGGAGCCATAACCTCTCCAGAAAAGGAGGTTCTTTAGTGCCAGGATGGAAAAAAGTCTGGCAAGAAATGACAGAAATCTAACACCAACTGAAAACACTTCTGGAGCAGAGGCACAGTCATTGGCCTCCACTCCAGAACAACAGATATTAATGCCACAAAATAATAAAACCCTAAATTCCATCAATATAACGACATTTGACTTTGCAAACATATAGGGTTTAAAGCCGTCAACAAACAATAAAATTCTTTACATCAAAGGACTGCTCACGGAGTCAAATGCAATGTTTGCAGGTTTCACAGAGATCAACATAAAGAATCATTTTGACAACGAAATATGGATCCCAGGTTATAACCTATTTAGATGCGACAGACTAAACAGGCAACAAGGGGGGTTGGTTTGTACGTCACAGAGTCGCTCATTTGCTTAGAACTACTAAACACCTCAAATGATGTAGTTGAAGTTTTGGCAGTAAATATTGAAAACCAAAACCTTGCCATTGTGGATATATACAAGCCTCCGGATGCAACTTTCCAGCAATTCCATTAACAGCTTTTGAAAACTGACCACTGTCTGGGAAATCTCCCAACTCCTGCTCCAAACATCTTGCTATTGTTAGAGTTCAACTTCAGACACCTAAAATGGAGGAGTGTAATAAATAATATTTTAGCAGAGATCACCCCAGGAGGCAGCTCAGACGAAAATTCACACACACACGAACTATTAAATCTCTGCACCAAATTCAAAGTAAACCAGCAAATATTAGAGCCTACAAGACTAGAAAATACGCTGGACCTCATATTCACTAACAACGACGATCTAATACGTAATATAACCGTTTCAAAGACACTCAGATCACAACATAATAGAGGGGCAGACATGTATGCACAGGGCTCCTGACCAGCAAAATGTGATCAGTCATGAGAGTGTCTTCACAAAATTCAACTTCAGTAACGAAAACATACAATGGGAACAAGTCAACCATATCCTAAATGAAACAAGCTGGGAAGATATCCTGAACATCACGGATCTGAATCTTTGCCTAGAAAAAAATAACTCTGTGGTTCTTGAGGTCTGCTCAAGCCACATTCTATTAAGAAAAAGAAAGAGAAGATGTAAACTAGAAAAAGAGAGACGCTCCCTATACAGACGAAGGCGAAGAATCACAGAGCTGCTGAGAGGGGCCAATATATCTGGTTCGTATGTCAGTTTGCGTGCTGCCGGAAGTAACAGCCTGGTTGATCAGACCCTGATCCACCACGAGGCCTGGTCTCAGACCAGGCCGCGAGGGCGGTGACCCCCGGAACCCTCTCCAGGTATACTTCAGGTAAGTAATGATTTTGTTTAGGTACAGTATCATTAAATTTGAAATTAAATGAAACAAAATACCAATTCTTTTACCCCAAACTGAACTGCATAAAAGAACAGATCTAATAACTGCTAAACTTTCCTACAAACACCAACACGGCATCTTCGTCTTCGTAAGAATAACTCGTCATGTTGCTGATAATGTATTCCAAAACTTGGTAATGGGTTATGAATTGATAATATAGCTGGGAAACTTCACTGAATACATTACTTAACTTGGTTTAAAAAATAACTCCGGAACTGGGTAGTATAGACTATTTGGAAATTATACGAGCTGTGTGTAAATTGGGTTGTTGTGAGAATATCTAATAAATGAAATTGCGATTTATTTAATAATGTAATTCAAGTTAATTTCATTAATATATATTTTTGTGCCGTTTACAAATATGAGACCTTCATCTACTTGCTGAGGCACCAGAGCTAACCCTTCCCTGAACCTTAACTGGGGCACCAGAACTAACCCTTCCCTGAACCTTAACTGGGGCACCAGAGCTAACCCTTCCCTGTATCTTAACTGGGGTACCAGAGCTAACCCTTCCCTGTATCTTAACTGGGGTACCAGAGCTAACCCTTCCCTGTATCTTAACTGGGGTACCAGAGCTAACCCTTCCCTGCATTTTAACTGGGGCACCAGATCTAACCCTTCCTTGTATCTTAACTGTGGCACCAGAGCTAACCCTTCCCTGAATCTTAACTGGGGCACCAGAGTTAACCCTTATATCTTAACTGGAGCACCAGAGCTAACCTTTCCTTGTATCTTAACTGGGGCACCAGAGCCAACTCTTCCCTGAATCTTAACTGGGGCACCAGAGCTAACCCTTCCTTTTATCTTAACTGGGGCACAAGAGCTAACGCTTCCCTGTATCTTAACTGGGGCACCAGAGCTAACCCTTCCTTGTATCTTAACTGGGGCACCAGAGCTAACCCTTCCTTGTATCTTAACTGGGGCACCAGAGCTAACACTTCCCTGAACCTTAACTGGGCCACCGGAGCCAATACTCCCCCGTACCCCAAAAACTTTTTTCACCTTCTGACCCTCTGAGTCTGCATTGGCTAAGTTATTTAGATATAAGAATTACTAAGCAATGTCAACACCTATTCATCCATCCCCGAACATATATGGAAGAAGGAAACAGGTTATTTTCTTAGTAAGGCTCGTAACTTACTCAGGTAATCAGAAGATGGTAAACAACTTTCGTACATTTTCCCTACCATCTAGACCAGAGAGGCTTAAGGATTTACTGAAGACTCAAACACCGAACTTGCATATCACAATCATCACCTCAGGTAGTGGCAGTGCCTCTCAGAATCTAAGAAGTGTTTTGGCGAAATATTTATCAAAACTTCTGGGAACTATTAGTCAAGCTCAAATGAAACACTCAGGGGACCTTCTTAGGTTAGTGAGGGATCTCGACGTGAGTGATAAGAAGCTCGCGAGTTCCGACATCACTGCCTTATTCACAAATGTACCAGTTTAACAAACCATTAACCTTCATCGCAGGATGATTAATGATGATGTACCTTGCCAGGATATTGTGAACCTAGTCGAACTATAAGTACGTTATAACTACTTTAGTTTTGAAGGGAATAAATATAAGCAACTGTGACTTTATAAATACAATACAGAGAAGATATGCGACCATAGTAGATTGAGCAATGAGTCACTAACCCTTGCAGAGCAATACACAGGAGACAGTGGACGATGAAGTAATCAGTCCCTCAACCTAGAAGCCGGTGGTCAGTACCTTAGTCTTGATGAATCAAAAGCATGTACAGGAAGAGGGTGTCTTATATACTGGACTCAGATAAAGCACAACAGTCAAAAGTCTTCGCCACAGGTGGGTTGGACAGCTAGTGGAAGTAGGTCACACCCATAAGTTAACCCTGAGGTTTAGCAAACAGGTTGTAGAAAATATCCTAGGCACCATGATTCCATGGTGGTGTGGTATCAGAATACCTCCCACACCTTCGAACCTCAAACGAGAGAGGCTAGCTTTGAGAGGTATCTGCCTTGTATGAACCAATGCAGCAGTGCTCTCATGGACCCCGTCTCTTATGACGCAATCTCTATTCCGTACCTTAATTCTGGTTCCAGTATGAAAGGCGCAGTTTACATGCTTCAGCTTCCCAGTGATCGAAACCATGGAGCTGGATGCTTCCCCAGGCTGAGGGACTGACCACCTCAAAACTATTACCTCGAGGCTGATTGGCTAATCACATCATCTTTACCCCTCCACTACTTCTGCTATTTCCAATTTTAGTCCCATCTGATTCTGACTGAAGAAGTCTGTTATATAGGCGAAACGTTTCGGTATTGTATACCATTATATTAATAGAAGACAGCAAGAAAACATAGGAAATAAAAGTCAGTTATACCAAAACCTTGATTAAAAACAGCGTTTGGCACAGTCAGAGATAAAGGAACTTACTGAGCGAAAAGTTATCTTTTGAATAAGGTTTTACTTGATTTATTCTTAAAATGATGTTGTGGATAACTCTGAAAAAGGTGACACTTATTATTATCATTAAGCTATATATGTGATAATAAATTACATGCAAATCACAGCACTTGGCACTACGGTGTCCCAAATAGCAAATAAACACACACACACACACACACACACGCACGCCCCGATGGCACGGTGGCTAGCGCTCTTGCATCACGCACAGAGGGCCCGGGTTCAATTCCCGGCGGGGCCGAAACATTTCGAAGTGTTTCGTTACACACACACACATACATACAACAGGCCTAGTGTCTAATAGACATGTGCCTAGGACAAAATGGTAACTAACACAACAACAACAAAAATCAGGCAGTGTCAATCGACAAGTACCTTTGACAACTGGTAACTAGTAACTAACTAACCAAGAAGGCGTCATAGTCAATAATGAAACAAGGCGTTATTTGCGTCACCGTTACCGTGTCGCCAATCGTCGCACAAGGCGTCGCGTGACCTTCCGGGTAGCCAGGTGATACGGTCACGGTGTGGCTAGGCGTTACGGTCACGGTGTGGCTAGGCGTTACGGTCACGGTGTGGCTAGGCGTTACGGTCAGGGTGCAGCCAGGCGTTACGGTCAAGGTGCAGCCAGGCGTTACGGTCACGGTGTAGCTAGGCATCACTCAATGTAGTCAGGGTAAGCAGGTATCACCCTCAGTATCTTCAAGCAAAAGTTTAATGTGATCGCACAAAAGTTGGTCTTCAAACACCTGGCTGGCAATTTCGTCACGTTGCCAAACATTTACCCTGGCTGGGGCGGCCGCTCAAGAGGCTTCTTGTAAACTCTGCTAGGAGGGAAAATTGTCCACCTTGTGCAAGTAATAACGAAGTTTGCAGACTGCTGTCTCCTTCTATGAGTATTTTAATACAAAATTTATTTAGATAATTTTAGATAATTTTTTTTTATCCTTCTCAGCTGCGGATGTTAATAAATTTCTTGATTTTAGGCATGGATCGAGGAATGATTGGTTAGTTTGTCCAGTTAAAAGCTTATTGACAGAATTTGAGCTATTAATGCTGCATGACATCACTAATTAGGAATACTTTAATGGTGGTCCAAATTTTGGCAATTAAACTATTGATATTTGGTGAGGTACTGGTATTACAGGATTAATAGCTCAAGAGCAATGGATAAGCTTTTACATATATATATATATATATATATATATATATATATATATATATATATATATATATATATATATATATATATAATGCATAATGAAAATTTCTGGAACAAATCAATAGCCATCCCCAGAATACATTTCTGGAATGTTACAATATTAAACAAACTATAACAACTCATTGGAAAAACAATAATACATCAGATAACATTAGAAAAATTAAAATTAAGTAATATAGTCTAGTAAAGAAATGGTGTTCATACAACCTTCATGAATAAAGTGGTTAGTAATCAAAACAAGCTACAAGAATGTACAAACCATAATATGTTACTGGAAAACATTAGCAAAACATGAGAAATAATTACAATTAACTAACCAAGTAGTTGTTTCCATAACCCCATGATCCATGGAGGATACATGTATCTATTACAAATGCCAACCTGCAGGCAGGATATGAACCAACGATAGACTGATACCTCAACTCATCTACCATAATAACCTTGTGCAATAGTCCCCTCTACTTAACAAGCTCTAAAAGTTTCGATGTATCTGAGGTATTTATAATACATGTTGATTCTTCTTGGCAGTTTTAAGGTCATTTCGCTTTTCAATCTACAGCTAAGAAATTTGGCTCAAACCTTCAAATTATAAGTAAATTCTTAAATATCAACGTTCTGTGGGAGAAATTCAAACCCAGGCCAGCAGTAACAGCCTGGTTTCAGACCGAGCCTCGGGGGCGTTGACCCTCGAAACCCTCTCCAGGTAAACTCTAGGCTAGAACGCTACCCACCCTCAAGCAAAACATGCAAGACTTAAGTGCTATGCATTAAGAGAAACGATTAAGCTTACAGTTGTTAAGAAAGATAAAGTCCAAGTGAGATTACGATCACTGTTTGCAGTATACTTATTCTCTATTTATTTTAAAATCTAGGTTGCTTTTTTGGCTTTAAAGCGAGGCATAAAAGTTAGAAAAAATGATATTTATTAAAAATCTTTCAGAATAACTGAGAATTGTTGTTCACTTCAAAGACAATAAAATACCCCTGAAGGTATCTGTACCACTTTTGTCTTCCTAATAATATTCTAAAAAGTTTGAAAAACAATATTGTTTAAGAAGGTAAATGGTTATATAGAAGAAACAAATCTGTGATATAATGTGCCCCACACAACACCCGCAACAACAACCAAAAACAAACTGTCTGTTTACATTAATATACAAAAATAATGAGCATATTTCTCTTCAAGTAGAGAATTTATATTATAATAACTTGCAATTCCTATCCAGTTTCTACACGTCTGTTTACTCCCTGGAAGACAAAAAAAAACCGCTAATCTGGTTTTCAAGCGCTTTCCTAATCCCTCCTCAACCCCTGACCCTCAAAATGTAGCACTGTGTTGTCTTGTTTTTACTCAATTCTTTTGCAAACTATGAAGAAGTGCATCCGTATTTTCCAAATAATGTCTGTATAAATTTCGGAAATCGATACTGGAAAACCGTAAGCAATATTTTGTCTTTTAGTGGTAGAATTAAGGGTAATAAACTACTCTGGTATATTTATGTAGAGTGGAGATTCAGTATAATGTTGGATACTTCGCTTGTTATAAACGAGAAAATACTATTCCTCATGTGTTACACACTAGAAAAAACACTAATCTCGTGTTATACACAAGAAAATATTATACAATATTAGACAGACTCCTTTGTTAAACACAGGAACTGCGTCATAGTTGTCAGAGGTGACGATTAAACAGGATGAAGTACTTCTCCTTAAGTCCCTAAACTGAAAAAAAAAGGTTGTGGACCCAGATAATGTGAGTCCAAGATTGTTAAGTAGATGTGCAGACGAGCTATCATCACCCCTAACTCGCATCTGTCTAATGTAGTCCCTGTTCACAAAAAAAGAAGAGCGGAGCGGAAATCAGCAACTACAGACTAATGATGATGAACCACGTGGTAAATCTTGCAAGCAAGATAGCCAAGAGGCTAATAGTACTAAGGCGTTCCTATCTGCTCGACAATAGAGGCTGCAAAACTCTGTACGAGGCACAAGTTCGCTCACTCATTGAGTATGCTCCACTGTCTTGGATTGCCTACCTCTCTTGTCATACAAGACTGCTGGACAGTATAGAAAACCAAGCAAGACGATTCGTCTCTCTCTCATGGAACCGGCCTGGATAGATCTATCTTTCGAGCAGAGTCTTCAATACCGGAGAGACGTGGGTGGTCTTACTGTTATGAACAAGGACAATAATGTCAAGATACCACACTTGGCTCCACTTCGCGGACAGCCAGAAGATAGCTTGTATACAATAAGGCGGGCAGCAAACAGCATCCTCACTCTGTTCCCTTCTCAAGAGCATCACTTCATCTGAAATCCTTCCTTTACAAAATTACCTAAATCTGGAACTTGTTTGTACAGCATAACAATATCTGTGAAATAAAGTCAGTGGACCAAATGAAATCGCTGGCTCACAGCTGCTCTAAGTTGAATATCTGATAACAATAAAAAGGGAGGGAAGGCGGGGTAGGGGTCGGCCTATGAAAGATTGGAGGGAGGGAGTAAAGGAGGTTTTGTGTGCGAGGGGCTTGGACTTCCAGCAAGCATACGTGAGCGTATTTGATAGGAGTGAATGGAGACAAATGGTTTTTAATACTTGACGTGCTGTTGGAGTGGAAGCAAAGTAACATTTATGAAGGGATTCAGGGAAACCGGCAGAACGGACTTGAGTCCTGGAGATAGGAAGTACAGTGTCTGCACTCTGATGGAGGGATGTTAAATGTTGCAGTTTTATAACTGTAGTGTAAGCATGCCTCTGGCAAGACAGTGATGGAGTGAATGATGATGACCCTGCCTTGGTGGGAAACGGCCGATGTGTTAATAAAATAATATAAAAATAAAAAGGCTTGCGAATGAGCTGAAGTAAGTAACAGCTCTTGGCTTGTAAATAAAGGAAGGAACTCTTAACCTAACCCTGTAAAAACCCTTGTGTAAATAAAGAGAGAGAGAGAGAGAGAGAGAGAGAGAGAGAGAGAGAGAGAGAGAGAGAGATGGCAGAATGACATAGGGATTGTTTGACTGCCTTACTGCAACAAGTTCTGTATCAACTAGGTTGTGATAGCTTGCTGATTGACTACTAGCCTGCCTCGTTGACTGAATGATTGGTTTGCTCCTTTCCTGGCTGACTGGTTGTTTTAATGACTGATCTTAAGATGCCCTGCCTAACTGATTGACTGCCTGCCTGAATGTCTGCTTTAATGACTGTTTAACTTCCTGGATGTTTAAATGACCGACTGCTTGAGTGCCTGTGTCTGTTTAACAGTCTCTGTTTTACTGCCGGCCTAGCTGCTAGCCTTCCTAGCGAATCACAGACTTACTAACCGATTGAGAGAGAGATGAATTAGCGAGACACATTTTTCCACGTATCCTGTTCAATATATTGCAACACACACACACAAACATATATATATATATATATATATATATATATATATATATATATATATATATATATATATATATATATATGTATATATATGTGTGTGTGTGTGTGTGTGTGTGTGTATTGGTATTAAATACATACATGTTATAGGTAGCAACAGGTTCCACTCCATACTTAGACATCCTCAGAATATGCATGCCCTCACAGACAGTGGTTCAGAATTCATACACACAATGAACGTATCACTTTTATTTACATATATGATTTCAAAGTTTATGCAGTTATAGTTTATCTAGCTGCATTTTCAACCTGACAAAGTATCAGTATTTTGTTTAACAAAGTAACTTTTAACTTCGATGAACCAACCCTTGGAGTAATACATGCTAGGCATGAATATTCATGCACTAAGCTATTTAATTTGTTATCAGCAAATATCTAAATTCTTTACCTGAGTTAGGCTGATTAGTTAGGCTAAAATACAATCGATACCAGTAGATTCATTATGGATGCATATCACCTATACACCACC
This sequence comes from Cherax destructor, assembly GCA_009830355.1. NCBI lineage: Eukaryota > Metazoa > Arthropoda > Malacostraca > Decapoda > Parastacidae > Cherax > Cherax destructor. The sequence goes on along the minus strand of WNWK01001034.1, from coordinate 13,269 downwards.
AGTCAAGGATACTGTTATTTCTAATATAGGACTATATAATATACTGAATCTACACATATAATGGGAAAGTCGAGGAGGTAGAGGAAAGAAAAACAAGGCTGGCAAGACACCCTCCACAACTTGTTTTCCAAGCATACGGCGAGAGAACACAGTTAGGCTACTGCCTTATTGTCGCTACCGGATGTTTAAGGCGATGCTAATTGGCCTCTCAGTGCCTGATGAGCCCAATAACTGGCTCATTAAGAGTCGTTCTCGTACACAGATCGTTAGCTTCGAGCAAGGGTAAAGGTAGACGGGAAGACGTGTTTGTATATCAAATCCAATGTTTCATTTGTATGACATGGTGTCATTGCCTCCATCTTTATCTTTCTCCAGGTGTGCTCTAATTATCACCATCTGCGTCGTTACTTTCTCCAGGTGTGCTCTTGTTTTCTTCATCGTTTTTCTTTCTTTTTATTGATTCAATCTTTATCTTCCTCCAGGTGTACGCTATCTTAATTTTTATCTTTCCCAAGAATGGTGTTAATGTATCCATCTTTATCTCTTCGATGATTTTTGTATTTGTCACTTTTATTTCTTGTCAGGTGTTCCCTCTCATCGTCTTCGCCCTCAACCTTCATTGTGTATTTCTCTACTTTTTAAAATACAATGATACAATTCTACACAGCCTAATGCATGCATCTTGATATAATATATAGCACCACAAAATAAGACAGTAGGAGACGTTAACGTAGAGGCGGAAAAATAGATGGTACGGAGAAAATGGAAAGAGCAATGAAAATGATAAGAAAAAAGAAAGGGAATGGAAAAAAAGAGAAAGAATTGGAAAAGAGGACGGGAGTGAGAGATGTGAAAGAGAGTACATTGGAAATACATAGCAGAATTCTTTTCGGTTTATCTAATGATTATCTGCTAAGAAAAATAAAAATTGGCTTACCTATTGTTATAATTATTAGTAGTAGTAGTAGTAGTTATTATTATTAGTAAAAGAGTCGTACACCTTTTACTCTGAACTCCATGAGGCATACCCTATGTACACAGAGAAATGTGTCTTTTTCTGCTTACGCACACAGCCAGGTTACTTTAATCTCTACTTTAATCTCTATTTGAAATATTCTTGGCTCGTGATGTTACAATGAAGCTTAAATTACCCTTTTATAATCGACAGGCTTTAAACACTCTACACATTGTTCTACACACACACAGATATATATATATATATATATATATATATATATATATATATATATATATATATATATATATATATATATATATATATATATACATATTTATTTATTTATATATATATATATTTATATATATATATATATATATATATATATATATATATATATATATATATATATATATATATATATACATATTTATTTATTTATATATATATATTTATTTATATATATATATTATTTTTTATTAACACATCGGCCGATTCCCACCAAGGCAGGGTGGCCCGAAAAAGAAAAACTTTCATCATCATTCACTCTATCACTGTCTTGCCAGAAGGGTGCTTTACACTACAGTTATAAAACTGCAACATTTACACCCCTCCTTCAGAGTGCCGGCACTGTACTTCCCATCTCCAGAACTCAAGTCCGGCCTGCCGGTTTCCCTGAATCCCTTCATAAATGTTACTTTGCTCACACTCCAACAGCACGTCAAGTATTAAAAACCATATGCCTCCATTCACTCCTATCAAATACGCTCACACATGCTTGCTGGAAATCCAAGCCCCTCGCACACAAAACTTCCTTTACCCCTCCCTCCAACCTTTCCTAGGCCGACCCTACCCCGCCTTCCCTCCACTACAGATCCATACACTCTCGAAGTCACTCTGTCTCGTTCCATTCTCTCTACATGTCCAAACCACCTCAACAACCCCTCCTCAGCTCTCTGGACAATCGTTTTGGTAATCCCGCACCTCCTCCTAATTTCCAAACTCCGAATTCTCTGCATTATATTCACACCACACATTGACCTCAGACATGACATCTCCACTGCCTCCAGCCTTCTCCTCGTTGCAACATTCATCACCCATGCTTCACACCCATATAAGAGCGTTGGTATAACTATACTTTCATACATTCCCTCTTTACTTCCATGGACAAGGTTCTTTGTCTCCACAGACTCCGAAGTGCTCCACTCACCCTTTTCCCCTCATCAATTCTATGATTCACCTCATCCTTCATAGACCCATCCGCCGACATGTCCACTCCCAAATATCTGAATACATTCACCTCCTCCATACTCTCTCCCTCCAATCTGATATCCAATCTTTCGTCACCTATTCTTTTTGTTATCCTCATCACCTTACTCTTTCCTATATTCACTTTCAATTTTCTTCTTTTACACACCCTACCAAATTCATCCACCAACCTCTGCAGCTTCTCTTCAGAATCTCCCAAAGCACAGTGTCATCAGCAAAAAGCAACTGTGACAACTCCCACTTTGTATTTGCTTCTTTATCTTTTAGCCCAACACCTCTTGCCAAGACCCTCGCATTCACTTCTCTTACAACCCCATCTATAAATATATTGAACAACCACGGTGACATCACACATCCTTGTCTAAGGCCCACTTTTACTGGGAAATAGTCCCCTTCCCTCCTACACACTCTAACCTGAGCCTCACTATCCTCATAAAAACTCTTCACTGCCTTCAGTAACCTTCCTCCTATTCCATACACCTGCAACATCTGCCACATTGCCCCCCTATCCACCCTATCATACGCACTATACATGGATTTGGAAAAGGCGTATATATATATATATATATATATATATATATATATATATATATATATATATATATATATATATATATATAATCATATGCATGTATATGATCGTTCCCTTCCTATTCCTTCCTTCCCTTCATCTCCCAATCAGTTCTTTCCTACTCTCTTACTGAATCCTTATTCATCTTTCATCCCACTTGTTTATCTTTCCTTCCTCCCACTCAGTCCGCTATTCACCCTTATTCCCTTTCTCTCCATTCTTAACTATTTTTCCTTTCTCTCCGTCTCTTCTCTGTAAATATACAACGAACCTTACCACTGCTGGCTTTGTCCATAGGTCAGGCGGAGACTTCCTCATTAAAGGGTAATGAGGCAATTGCAGCTCCAATAACCACGGTCGTTATTCTACTAAATTATCCAAAGTAACTTGGGCATAATCAAGTGCTAATTTACCTACTTGCAAAAATATAATGAGGGAGAAGTGGGGTGGAGGTACGTGAGAAGGAAAGTGGAAGTGTACAGTACGTGGGAATTATGTACAGCATCAGACTTTACGATCAATGTATAGGTTATTTGCTAAAATAATAAACTCTCTCTCTCTCTCTCTCTCTCTCTCTCTCTCTCTCTCTCTCTCTCTCTCTCTCTCTCTCTCTCTCTCTCTCTCTCTCTCTCTCTCTCTCTTTCTCTCTCTCTCTCTCTCTCTCTCTCTCTCTCTCTCTCTCTCTCTCTCTCTCTCTCTCTCTCTCTCTCTCTCTCTCTCTCTCTCTCTCTCTCTCGGATCTTCAACAACATGATGTATCTTAGCCGTTGTGATCAATAGACAACAGTTATTCAGGTAAGTACTACTGTTCTGTTATGAAAGTTGCTAAATGGAAGTCTAGTAACATGGCTGATCTTTCTATTCTGTATGACGTAGAGTACATTAAATATAGTAGGTAAATCGTAAAAGCATCTTACCTATCTATACTTTCCTGTTCTTAGTATTTTAACATTTCCTTTCCAAATTAGGAGGCCAAGTCTCAGACCGAATCGTTGGTGTTATGATTCCTGGAACCATAAATTGATATTTCGGTTTACTTAATGGATGCGTCTTGAAGCCGTTGAGGGGACTCTTCAGCCAAGGAACCGGACTTAACTTCCTATTCCTTGGATTGAATCTGGATGCCTTCTATTCCTCCTGTGCTATATAACACCCACAGGTTTAGCGCTTTCCGTGATTAGAATGAAATGAATTGATATTTAAATGTGGATCTCAAGAGTGTAAGTGTGTATACCTCGTTTCCTTCGGAGCTTTTCTGAAAATGCTTAAACTAATTATTAAACACATTTTAGTGAGCATTTCATCTACTGAAGACGGCGATTTATATCCAAAATTAGAAAATATATGAAAAAGTCGTAATTAAAATGTCAGCATTGAATACAATTCAGAGTCTTCCTCGTCAAAATGAGTGACGGGTGAAACTGACAGATGTTCTATTTTTAGACAATGAATTAATCTGTCAAGTTGACATTGTTATTTCTCTCTAAATGTCTAGCCTTTTATACCTCACAATTTTCTTTTAACGACCAAATATTTCATTTTTAATGTCTTTAATTCCAACCGTTATGCCAGTGAGTTCTATTTTATTGTCTATGCCTTCCAATTTCTCTGGTCATAAATTCAGTTTTATCGGTGAAGACTTTAACAATTCGATCAGACATCGACCTGGGTTATTAATATTTTACCAGTCTTTCTTGTAATTTATGAGATTTGTGGCTATATGCCACTGAATTTATTTATTTCAAATACCAACTCGACCTTACCTTTAATAGGTAAACATTTTTCGCACTATTAAAGCAATGAAGTCTGACGCCAAACTAGTTTCTGCTGAGCTTAATACTATTCCTGTACATAACCTTTCTTAAAATGACAAAATCTAGGACACATCTTTCTCGGTGTTGGTTTCTCGGTGTTGGTTTCTCGGTGTTGGTTTCTCGGTGTTGGTTTCTCGGTGTTGGTTTCTCGGTGTTGGTTTCTCGGTGTTGGTTTCTCGGTGTTGGTTTCTCGGTGTTGGTTTCTCGGTGTTGGTTTCTCGGTGTCGGTTTCTTTCCGTGGTGGGACCTCCTATGTCTGAGGCGGCGACAACGTGTACAATGTCTTTCCAAAACATTTCAGATTTCTTCAGAAAACAGTTTAATTTTGTACAAGCTACTGTAGTTTCAGTACTAAAGTGTAGCAGTCGCCTCTATTAGTGTCCTTCCAGTTTTAAGAAACTATCTTTCGTTGGTGTGGCACTAATACAAACTGAGTCTGTGCATCCGTTCTTATCTCTGAGTGCGACAGACTTGCCCATCATCTTCAGTGCCACACGCTTATTTGTAAATCAGGAATTTTATATTATATTCCTTGACCTCCTCTCATTTCTCTTTTATATATAACTAATCTGTTGGAAAGTAAATCAGACTTTTCACGTGAGGATGGAAAAAGTAAGGTAAGCAGGTATTTCACAAGTTCATCTTAATGATTATTATTGCATTATACTCATTACATATGAGAAAGAACATTAGACTTTACAGCTGTTCACTTGTTCTCCTCTATGAGAAGCTTTTTTTTGCTCAATTTCATTTATGCCGCAAATTTTACCAAAATTCATCAGTGAATGAATGTTCTTGTGTATCTCTATGACAATACTTTATCTCTTATGTTAATACTTCTAGTGCTTTATGACGTACCATCCAGTATTTTCGTATCCTCTTTTGTTATTTTTTACAATATATATTGCACAGGTTCATGCACTTCAAAAAATCCTTGGTGATTCTTCTATAATTGTGGTTTGTTATCAATTTTAAATCTAATAAAATATTTAAAAAAATAGGAAATAGTCTTAAACAATTTCAAAATACAAAACATATTAATTGCATATAGCATAACGATCAAGAAACGATTCTTATAGTTGATTTTAATTAAAAAGCATACGAAGGATACTAGAGACGAGAGCGGTGAGAGAGACACTGAAAAGGGCGTAAAACACACCACCAATACAAGAGGGACACTCTGGTGTTAAACTCATACATCAAATGTCGTAAATGTAAATTGTTTCTCTCACATAAGGAATAAATGTCGTGTAAAACGTACGTGTGGGGAGGGGCGAGAGCTCGCCCATGCTCTGTCTCACATACACACACACCACCCTGTCTGTCGACAAGGTTGACAGAGACAGAATGTTCCAGAGATGGGACACAGATACAAGGTGCCACAGTTGGAAGTTGAAGACTCCGATGAATCACAGGGATGTTAGAAAGTATTTCTTCAGTCACAGAGTTGTCAGGAACTGGAATAGTCTGGTAAGTGATGTAGTGGAGGCAGGATCCATACATAGCTTTAAGAAGAGGTATGATAAAGCTCATGGAGCAGGAACAGTGACCTAGTAGCGACCAGTGAAGAGGCGGGGCCAGGAGCTATGACTTGACCCCTGCAACCACAATTAGGTGAGCACATACATACTGTACTAGAGAAAGTGCAAAGGTTTGCAACGAGACTAGTCCCGGAGCTAAGGGGCATGTCCTAAGAGGAGAGGTTAAGGGAACTCAACCTGACGACACTGGAGGATACGAGGGACAGGGAGGACATAATAACGACATATAAAATACTGAGAGGAATCGACAAGGTGGACAGAGACAATATTTTCCAGAGATGGGACACAGCAACAAGGGGTCACAATTGGAAGTTGAAGACTAAGATGAGTCACAGGGATGTTAGGAAGTATTTTTCAGCCATAGAGTTATCAGGAAGTGGAAAAGTCTGGAAAATGAGGTAATGGAGGCATGTACCATACATAGCTTTAATAAGAGGTATGATAAAGCTCATGGAACAGAGAGAGAGTGGACCTAGAGGCGACCAGTGAAGAGTCTATGAATCGACCCCTGCAACCACAATTAGGTGAGTACAAGTAGGTGAATACACACACACACACACACAGACGCTAGGCCAAGTGTCTATCAACAAGTGTCTGAGAAGACAAAAGACTGAAGCGAAGACTTTAAACAAAATAAAAGACTGATGTATAAGGGAGCACTTGGGAGTATCTACTGACAACCCCAAGTGCTAACTCTACTTTTGTCTAGACAGATAAGTTGAGAATAGCATAGCAAAAAGACTTTCCCCGAGATATGAGAGAGAGAGAGTTCATAAATTTTGTTTATGTCTTAGTTAAGTCATAAATCCATCTTCGGTTACTTAGGTCAGTCATCAATTATTAATGCTAAGAGCAGCTAACGTCCCCCGCTCTTTCAGTTTCGCAGAGGAAAATTATATATTTAATTACGGGATGTAATTATGTTTAATTGTGTGTAATTAAACGCAATTATGATAAGTAATTATATGTTATTATACGCAATAATGTTAAGTAATCATAATAAGTAATTATGAGGTTGATAGCGCACGCTACCTAGAATAAAGACACCAAAACGCGATAAATTATAATGTTGCTGAGGGGAATTAATAAGCTTTACAATAGCATTAAACGAGAGAAGTATAATTATCAATTCATTATTAACACAGCTTTCAAATACCGTGTTTTATAAATATGACAAGGTTGTGCTATAGTTTTATAGCACAACCGTAGACATATGGCACAACAGTGCCATAGTTATATGGCACGGTTGTGTTACAGTTATATAGCACGGTTGTGTTACTGTCATTAGTAGTTCAGTAGTAGTATTTTACCAACCGTTAGTGAGTCACAAGCCTTTCACGTGATCACTGTCCGTTACCAGGCTTTCTGCTGACCTAGCTAGTGTCATAGGTCACCCTTTGAATGCCGTGAGCGTCCCTCGCTCACTAGCCTCAGTTCAAGTCAGGATAGCAGAGAGTAGACAGGCACAGGCTCTGAGTGCTCTCATTATTATCACTAATAGAAGTTACCAACCAAGCTGCGTTTGTGTTTATTACCAAATCCATCGTCAAGAACCCCACACGACATTACAGTTATATATCACTGTTGTGTTACAGTTATATAGCACTGTTGTGTTACAGTTATATAGCACGGTTGTGTTACAGTTATATAGCAATGTTGTGTTACAGTTATATAGCACTGTTGTGTTACAGTTATATAGCACAGTTGTGTTACAGTTATATATCACTGTTGTGTTACAGTTATATATCACTGTTGTGTTACAGTTATATAACACTGTTGTGTTACAGTTATATAGCACTGTTGTGTTACAGTTATATAGCACGGTTGTGTTACAGTTATATAGCACTGTTGTGTTACAGTTATATAGCACGGTTGTGTTACAGTTATATAGCACTGTTGTGTTACAGTTATATAGCACGGTTGTGTTACAGTTATATAACACGGTCGAATTACAGTTATACATCACGGTTGAGTTATAGTTATACAGCACAGTTGTGTTACAGTTATATAGCACAGTTGTGTTACAATTATATAACACGGTTGTGTTACAGTTATATAACACGGTTGTGTTACAGTTATATAACACGGTTGTGTTACAGTTATATAACTCGGTTGTGTTACAGTTATATAACACGGTTGTGTTACAGTTATATAACACGGTTGTGTTACAGTTATATAACACGGTTGTGTTACAGTTATATAACACGGTTGTGTTACAGTTATATAACACGGTTGTGTTACAGTTATATAACACGGTTGTGTTACAGTTATATAACACGGTTGTGTTACAGTTATATAACACGGTTGTGTTACAGTTATATAACACGGTTGTGTTACAGTTATATAACACGGTTGTGTTACAGTTATATAACACGGTTGTGTTACAGTTATATAACTCGGTTGTGTTACAGTTATATAACACGGTTGTGTTACAGTCATATAGCATTTGTATCACAGTTGCGTAGTAGTTGTACTACATTTGTGCTGTACAGTTATGACAAATTTGTACCACATATATAATTCAGTTGAGACGGTTGTATTACTGTTGCACCACAGTTGTATTACTGTTGCACCACAGTTGTATTACTGTTGCACCACAGTTGTATTACTGTTGTACTACAGTTGTATTACTGTTGCACCACAGTTGTATTACTGTTGCACCACAGTTGTATTACTGTTGCACCACAGTTGTATTACTGTTGCACCACAGTTGTATTACTGTTGCACCACAGTTGTATTACTGTTGCACCACAGTTGTATTACTGTTACACCACAGTTGTATTACTGTTGCACCACAGTTGTATTACTGTTGCACCACAGTTGTATTACTGTTGCATCACAGTTGTATTACTGTTGCACCACAGTTGTATTATGTTGCACCAGAGTTGTATTACTGTTGCACCACAGTTGTATTACTGTTTCACCACAGTTGTATTACTGCTGTACTACAGTTGTATTACTGTCGCACCACAGTTGTATTACTGTTGTACTACAGTTGTATTACTGTTGCACCACAGTTGTATTACTGTTTCACCACAGTTGTATTACTGCTGTACTACAGTTGTATTACTGTTGCACCACAGTTGTATTACTGCTGTACTACAGTTGTATTACTGTTGCACCACAGTTGTATTACTGTTGCACCACAGTTGTATTACTGTTGCACCACAGTTGTATTATTGTTGCACCACAGTTGTATTACTGTTGTACTACAGTTGTATTACTGTTGTACTACAGTTGTATTACTGTTGTACTACAGTTGTATTACTGTTGTACTACAGTTGTATTACTGTTGTACTACATCTGTGCTCTACTACGGTCATGATATTTTTGTGTTGTGTTGCTGTGAGATATTCTTGCCCATGGTCGAAAAATAAATATTTGTTTTTACGTCATTGTCAATGAAAAAAATATATTGGTCTTTAAAAAAAAATGGGGAAAAGTTCTATTTTAAAGGGAGTTCGGCCTATTCGGCAAATTAGACTTATTAGGCAGGATATATATATGTAGTGCCGAATAGGTAAAACTTGCTATTTTGGCTTAAATAGCAACGCTCTTCTTTACGAATAAGGCAAGCGAAAATTTGTGTATGCAATAATTTTGCAAAAATCATTCCGAATCTAACGAAAAAAATATATTTCATTGTGTTTGTTTATTATTAAATTACTGAAACTTATCTAAAATATATTTAGTTGGATTACAAGGGCGTATATCGACAACATGCCTGAGGACAACGCAGTGGTTAAATTAGATTTAAAGAATGCATTTAATCTCCTGAAAAGAGACGTAGTATTAGCAGCTGTACAAGAACATTTCCCAGGTCTCTTCCCTTTTGTTTCAGCTGGATATAGCAAGGAATCAATGCTCCTGTTTGGAGAGCATGAAATCACATCATCAGAGGGTGTCCAACAAGGGGACCCTCTCGCACCATTTCTCTTCTGTATAGCAGTTAGGGAAATCACAGTCAGACTGACCAGTGAGCTAAACATCTGGTTCCTGGATGATGGCACACTAGCAGGTATAAAGGAGTCCCTTCTAGATGATCTTATACAGGTGATGACACAGGGACAGGAAATGGGTCTCATCCTGAATCCATCCAAATGTGAAATAATCTCAGTCAATCAACAAGTAATAGGTACAGTGATATCAAAACTACCAGGAGCAACAGTCATTGCCCCTACAAATAGTGTCTTGCTTGGAGCACCTCTGGGAAGCGATGCCATTGACAATTCTCAAGAAGAAACTGGAAGAATTAAGGAGAATGGAACAACGAATAGGCAATCTTGACAATCATGATGCCTTGTACCTTCTCACAAAATGCTTGAGTCTGCCTAGGTTGACATATTTCCTAAGATGTGCTCCTTTATATGATAACCCTATACTGCACGAATATGACAGTATCCTGAAGCAGATCTTTACTAAAGTACTTAACCTTACTCTTCAAGATGGGTAGTGGGACCAAGCTACAATCCCAGTCAGACTAGGAGGCATTGGTGTCCGCAGGTTATCTCAGATTGTTCTACCTGCTTTCCTGTCTTCATGCATTGCATCCAGAGGGCTGGTAGCAGCGATTCTCCCTGAACATCTTAGGGACACGATTGGAATCCATGACGAAAAGTTCGTTGATTGAGCCAGGATCTGGGATATTCTAACAGGATCTGAAACCAAGCCTGCTCCCCCCCAACAACTACAAACAGTCGCACTGGGATGGCCCAATAGTAGAGAATATAGCCTCAGCAATGCTTCAGAGTGTGTCAGGGAAGGATAGAGCCCGCCTCCTTGCAGTGAGAGCTCCTCATGCAGAGGACTTTCTGTTGGCTGTTCCCAACTCCAGCCTTGGCACACGCCTCGACCCACAGACCATCCGCATTGGTGTTGCCCTTCGACTTGCCGCCCCTATTCTCGCCGAACACAGGTGTATTTGTGGCAGTGAAGCAGCTGACCGACTCGGGTACCATGGTCTTGTGTGTCGTAAATCCGAGGGAAAGACTGCAAGACATGAAGAGGTTAATAACAGCCGGATGCCCAGCAGTAAGGGAGCTACCCCAACTATGCAGATCTGATGGCAGCCAAAAGCGTCCAGATGGTATCACCCTTCAAGCCTGGACAGACGGCAAGCAGGTGGTGTGGAACTACACATGTGCATCTACCTTGGCTGATACCTATCTCCAATAAACCAGGGAGGAAGGAGGGGCAGCTGCCACGTTCAGGGAGTCCCAAAAGTCGAGAAAATATGGAGAACTTGCCCATCATTATATGTTTGTTCCCATAGGCTCAGGGACCCTTGGCTCATGGGGAAAGAGTGCATTTAAGTTCCTCAAGGAGCTGGGCAAAAGACTCAACAGGGTAACTAGGGATCCCAGGGCAGCTAGTTTTCTGTTCCAGCGACTCAGCACTGCTGTTCAGAGGGGTAATGCATGCTGTATTCTGGGCACGCGCCCCAGCTCGGAGGAGCTGGATGAGATTTTCGCATTATAATCAGTGACAAACATGTAACAATATGTACTAGACATGTATCTCTCACACCTCGTGTACTGTATATGCCATCTTTATATCAACAATGTATCTCTTAAATCTTTTGTACCGTATTATGTAATAAAATATACCTATTGGTAAAAAAAAAAAATGAAAAGATGGGGTGGTAGGGGAAGTGGAATATTCAAATGGCTTCAGGAAGAAATCCAAATATTCTTCCTTGAAGCCTTATTATCCACTTTTCCGAGGCTATGGGTCCCACAATTTGTACTAGAGGTGGACCCCATCCTATATATATATATATATATATATATATATATATAATATACAAAAACTACCAAAGGGGGCTATCATTGAACTCCACCTGTGGTTATTTTGCATCTTGTGTCGCTTATTCGCAATTATTGCATTTGTTGTAGGTGAAATTTTATAAACTAAAGGAGAAGGCAGTTAGGGTAAGATATAAACGACTATTGGAAGAAAGGTGAGCTGGTGGGAATATAGCAATGTAACGTGTCTTTGTAAATTGATAGTATGAGCATTTCAGATACTAGCTCGAGAGTTGCTACCAGCAGCAACGACAAATTAATGCCAAGGAGGCAAGCCGAGCTATTTTTCCTGAATGGGCGACAGCAGTGTATACGTCTGGGCAAGCAATCAAAAGAGCTCTTCCTCTACAGCTCTCTTCCTCCCTCATCTTCTTCCGTCTTCAGTCCTCTTTTCCTCTTCCTCTGCAATTCTCTACCTTCCTACTTGCTCTGAATCTTCCAAGAGGAGGGTAAAGCCTGTCTGGGGAAATGATGAACTACGTCCGTAAAAGACTTTCACCTTTAGTGCGGAGAGATGTACTTGGGATGTTTCGTAGGAAAGTCTCTCCACTGTAAGGGACCTGAAACACCAGTGAAGGATTAAGAGTTATCTTTACTTCTGGGTGAATTTCCGAAATCTTAAACACACACACACACACACACACACACACACACACACACACACACACACACACACACACACACACACACACACAGAAGGCAAAGAACCCTGGAGAATAAGGAGAGCAGTCGTAGAGCCAGAAATGAATATGCACAGATCAGAAGGGAGGCCCAAAGACAGTACGAGAATGACATAGCAGCGAAAGCCAAATCTGACCCAAAGCTGTTGTACAGCCACATCAGAGGAGAACAACAGTCAAGGACCAGGTGATCAGGCTGAGGAAGGAAGGAGGGAAGGTCACAAGAAATGACCGCTAAGTATGTGAGGAGCTCAACATGAGATTCAAAGAGGTGTTCACAGAGGAGATGAAGAGCCTCCAGAAAGGAGGAGAGGTAGGATACACCATCAACTGAGGAGGAAGGAAGAGGCTACTAGCGAGCTAGATACTTCAAAGGCGATGGGGCCGGATAAAATCTCACCATGGGTCCTGAGAGGAAGCAGAGGAGCTGTGTGTACCCTTAACAACAATCTTCAACACATCTATCGAAACAGGGCAACTACCTGAGGTATGGAAGACAGCAAATGTAGTTCCATTTTAAAAAAGGAGATAGGAACGTAGCACTAAACTACAGACCAGTGTCACTGACATGTATAGTATGCAAGGTCAAGGAGAAGATAATCAGGAGAAGAGGGGTAAGACAAGAGAGAGAG